>JACDJE010000671.1:165714-215191 GCA_016647715.1 Pavo muticus | reverse complement strand
CATTCTTTAGATACATTTGAGTGGCAGAAGCACTATATGGCCATCCAACACGTCGGCTATGAATAAGCAGCACAAAACAAACGTGACTGGCCAAACTTGACACAGAACACAAAACACTGTCAATTGAAAAGAACACTGAAGCATGCAACCAAGTCTGTAAACAACCTGCTAAGGTTCAGATTGTTAAGTCAGTGATACAGTTCATCGTCATATACATATTTTCTTTTGATTTGTAATCTTCAAATTTTTGAAATGACTAAAAAAATTGGTCCATCTATCAGCAGGAGAAAGTACATTTTTCAAAGCTCAGTAAACTCACCATATAATGTTAACGAGAGCACTTCTGAAACGTTCCTGGCTTTTTTCCAGATGACTGCTGCTCTGCAATTTAGAAATTAATGGCTCAGCTTCATTATCTCTAGAATCCTGTATTTTGAGTCTCTCGCATCTTGCCTTCAAATATTCTCCTTGCAGAAAGCACATTTTGAAATTAAGTTTTAAAAACAGTTCAAAATGCAGGACATATTTGCTTATGTTTCTGAAAGATTTTCTTCAGTAGTACCAACTGCCGTTAACCTTACCAGATGGGTACTCATTTTTCACAGAAAACTCATCTGGTTCATCATCTTTCCTTTCTTTACTCAGACGGAATGAAGGACAAGTCTGCTGCCATTGTGGATGAGACCTTGCCTGGAATAAATATTGCGTGTTTTAGTTTTACACTCGCTGCAGGTGCTACTAGCACTTCAAGATATTTTAAATGCAAATAAATAAAAACGTAACCTAATATACAGCAGGAACAAGGCAGCATAAAAATCATACAGTAAACTATTACCTTCATGTTGCCCTCAACTTCAAAACATCCAGCCCAGTAGAGACGAGCACATTAAACTCACACGCGAGTATTTGCGTACCCTTTGAAGTTTTATACTTCAAACATCTACAGATTCATTCAAATATTCTACTTTCAATGTTTTGAAAACATTGAAACATATTTCCAAATACTTAAATGTGAATAATACAAGCACATAACGCAGAGAACATGCACGTATTACACTTCAATATGTTCTGAAATCTTTATATAACTCTGCCATGTACACACTTGAAAAGGAAAACTTAAAAAACCCAACAAAACTACCTGAGGTAGCTGCAGGATTAAGTTTGCTGCTCCTTTGGCAAACTTCCTTTTGGCACTTGGAGCGGCCTGGGAAAAATCACATGTATTTTAATTACTACTAATATTAGACTTCCAGCCATACTTAAACTTGTAGACAAGCTATAAATCCGTTTTCAGCTCTGATCCGTAGGTTGCTCTGGAAGTAATGCCTCCTATTTATTCCCATGGAAACTACACCAGACACAAGGAGTATGATAACACTACTTGACAGAGCAAATTCTCAGCTACAGAACAATATTTTCCAACAGAGTCACCACCATCAGCTCTGCATTTTCACCAGTGACAAACAAGAGCCTGTGTGCTGTATTCATAAAAACCTGCACCAGCGGAGGTGACCCACAGTCACTGCCACCACTGCTGAAACACACCACCCACCACTGCGTGGTCTCCATAAATGTTCAGCAAGCATTGATGAATGTCAACGGGTGCCATTTTTTCTGCATGGAGGAATTTACTTCCACCTTTGCTTCATTTGCACTTCCATGTCAGGTGCCGTTTTGTCAGACTGCCCCTCTGCTGCCATCTGTTGTGCAGCAACAGCACGTAACGGGATATTGGTGGGAAGGTTCAACCTCCACTGCCATACCAAGATTCACTTCTGACATCATGGGCCAACATAACAAAATAAGAGGCATCACTCTCAGAGCAGCACTCATAGAATGATTTTTGTAAGCACAACCATGTCACTTCTCCAACTCTTTCTAGCATGCTTCCATGTAAAATTTAACTTTCCCAAATACCTTTTACAAATCACAGCCTGGAAAAATCCATTTTATGCTGGCAAGCATTTGAAGTATATTTTTGCCAATGTAAACATCAAAGAATTAAAAGATTCTGAGATATAATATAAAAGTACAGTTAGGTTTTTCATTCAGGTTCACCAGTTAGCACATATTGGTCCTTTATCCTAACCCATAAACTTACATTAAAGAGTACCCAGTACCCTCTGCCCTTCTGTGAGGCTGACAGCATGAGATAGAAATGCTGGTTGTCCAAAAGCACCCCGCTGACCGTGCCCAGGATCCCAGCTAGCATGTTTTAGCACAGCACCTCACTGTGAGCAAACAAGACAGGTTAGCTGTACAGTTATTTAAAACTGGCAAACATAAGCACTTTTGGCTGCTCTTCCATTTTTCCTCTGCTTCAGCCTGGCACCAGTGCCCAGCATCACCCACGCCGCTTCTCTTCATGCAGCTGCACTTGCAGTAAAGTAACACTACATCTATGCCACAACTGTCCTTGCTGTGCTTTATTTCTTACGCAAGGACTGCAGAATGGAGAAAAGCTGCAGAAGTTTGTGTGAGCACACCTGAGCTACCCTTCCACAAGTCACCCCGCAGCGCAGCTGCTGTGCTATAGGACTCTCTCAAATTTTAGAGACTTACACAATTATAGGAATTGTGAAGAATAAACCGTAGTGATTCACATGCAAGTCAAAAAGTCAAAAGCCCAAAGAAAACCGCTGTCAAAATTCAGGAACTTGACAGAGTGATAAAGCATGTACAGACATGCATGCCAGCTGTTTTTAATCCCTTCATAAACCAACCTGCTGTGCAAAAACATGGTCCCTCTTGTGAAAGAGGAGCAAACTCACTCCAGCTCTAGAGTGCCCCGGTACATGATAAGAAAAAGCTCCCTGACCACCACAAGCTGCAAGAGTGGGAGTTGGGCAACATAAAGTATTCTGTTACAAAAAATCAACAGTACCGCTCTTTCAATTAACAAACAATCCATTTCCATCCCCCATGCACACCCTTCCCTGCCCAAAAGAGATCAAACATGTTTACCTTCTTCTTGAACAGAGCTCAAAATGGTGCTCCATAGGAGCACTAAAACCAAGCAGGCAGATACCGGTGTTTTTAATCTAGCTTTTTTTGGCTATCACAGAAGAGGTGACCAAAGACTTGTCCACAATAACCATCCATTTCTTTCAGTATGTCAGTTACTGCACCCGCCATTCCATCTTCTAGCTAGGCAGGGCACATGTGCAAGATTTTTTCATTCACAATAAACCACTGAAATTCTACCAGCCTTACCAGTCTTGCTGTCCAGAAGGACAGAGTCATCATAAATGAGGGAAATGCAATATAATAACCAACACAGAAAAACATACATGACAAGTCTGCCTTATGCCTGGTAATTGGAGCAGTTGCAATTCTACTAGCAAAATATAAAACCATGTCTTTCCCTATCATCTAACACAAGAAACAAATCCACATCACAGACTCTGTAACAGCTACAGGTCTTCTGCAATACTGGCACAAGTACATTTCATAGCAGTGAGGAGGACACAGAATGACCTTCCGAGCTGACAGGCTCAGGGGACACAGCGTAGACTATGGACAGAGTTTGGATTGGTTTGAATACGGCTTTATACAACCACAGTGTCATTGTATATGCTAAAAAGGACCTTGGATATTAGGAAAAAACTTCTCAGAAAGAGCAGTGAGGCACAGGAGCAGGCTGCCCAGGGAGGTGGCACAGGCACTGTCACTGGAGGTGTTCAAGAAGACAGTAGATATGGCACTGAAGGACACGGTTAGTGGGTATGGTGGAGATGGATCAATGGTTGGATTGGATGATCTTAGAAGTCTTTTCTAACCTTAATGATTCTGGGTTTTTGTTCTCCGTGGAACAAACAGTTTCCTGCCTACATTCCATGCTCCAGCCTCCCAACTATCCCATGATCTACCGGACCCTGATTTGTCAGCAGCTTTCTTACTGCTGGACCTGAGCCAGAGTCACTTCAGTTGGTTCTGAACCTTGAGTATAGATGTGCTCTTCATTCTTTACCTAATGAGACTGATATTCAGAACTGCACTGGCACCAATGCTCTTTGATACCCTCATCAATCACATTGACAGTGGGATAGAGAGCACCCTCAGCATGTTTGATGACACCAAGCTGTGTGGTCAGCACACCTGAGAGATGCGGTAATATCCAGACAGACCTAGATAGGCTCCAGCAGTGGCCTGTTAACCTGAGCGCTTTTTTCCTACAAGTAACAGGAGTAGAAAACTTTCCTTTACATGCAACATTACACGGATCTGCTTCTTTTGTTAAAACACCAAAACATTTGCAGCGCCATCTCTAATCCTGAGATTCCAACATCCCCAACGCCACGCAGCACGGCCGCTGCCGGCAGCAACAGGCAGCCGGAGAGCCCCGCGGACCGGGCCAGCGCCAACGCGCACCCTCCGATACGCACCCAACATAAGAACTTCGAATCCACCGAAGGAATTAACCGAAGGAAACCGGCGCAGTTCTAAGGACTTGCGTTGCTTCGAACAAACTCCGCCTGGAAGAGCTCACGGCTACAGCCCTCTTCCCCCGCACCAGCACGCCCCTCAGCAGCCCGCTGCATCCCCCCGCCAGCCCACAGCCCCCGGGAGGCGGCTGACGGAGTCAAATCGGCGCCGCAGCCGCTCAGCCCCGTACCTGCTCGGTGCCCATGCCCGCTCGGACGGGGCGCGGCCGCGCTGAGGAGACGCCGTTGCACCGCAGCGCCGTGCGCGACGGTTGGGATCCCCGCGCGCGGCAAAGCGCGACGGCCGCGCTTGAGCTGCCTCGCCCCTGTGCTCGCACCGAGCCCTGCTCTTGGAGCGAGTCGTCTGTATGACAGGCCGCGTTTTACCTGCGGTTGGTTTGTTGCGTTTGTGCTCGGGCAAAGCCAGGTAACGCAGAAAGCGGCGTGAAGATGCAGCCAGAGCCTGCTCCGAGGGCAGCGCCGTGGCGCTGAGCGCTCCTGCACGACACGCAGGCTCTCCGCACCAGGGGCTGCTGGTGGAGATGCAATTTATCGACTGAGCATCAGTGGGGGAAGGGAGCACAGCTGTGGTGGGTGAAGCTGTTGCAATGTATCTTCAAGCACAGTGAGCTGAATTTAAACTTCGTTCACTGAGATTTCAACTTAATTCAGCGAGGTTGTCTTCTAGGAAGATGTGGGTGATGCCCTTCCTTTTGTGGCAGTTTCAAGAAAATAAGGGGGGGGCCTGAATTGCTCTGAAACGAACTATTCCCTACAGTTTAAGCAGGCATTCCTCCCTCACTTTTAAATTAGCAGGTGGGTGAATGCAGCTGCTTATTTGCCAGCAGAGCTGCGCTACCTGTGTGCTCCAACTAAGGGTAACAGAGCACAGCTGTGCTCCTAAAAGCATTCCTAGTAAACTTATGTCTGAACTCTTACCTGGTTTGGATTTCCACTGGATGTGAAGCAGGTGGTGAAGTACTGTGTGTGTGATTTTATTATTTGTGTATTATATTTATTATACTGTGATTTGCTATATAATGTTTTTTTCATCCTTTATCTTCCTGTTGTATTGTGATAACAATAAAAGCACTGTCCTATCAAATGATTGATCAATTGAACACATTTTACATGCTAGCCTAACCAGCTGTAAGATTAACAAGCATACAGAGAAGTTAGGCTGGTAAGAATAATTAAATATACAGAAAAGGTGCTCACCGGTGTAGTAGGCTCACAAAGGAACTCCACAAGGAGCAATCTCCAGGAAGAGAACCTTCCTCAGTCGAAGTCAGCTCTTAAATGGGGTCTAGGAGAGGTGGAGCCTGGCTCCACCCCTTCCGGGCACACAGGTGAATTGCTTTCACCTGTGCTCCCATGGCTGACTCAACACTTGCCTCAGGTGGTCAATCAGAGGTTCAGGCCATGATTCAACAGTTCCCATACACCAGCCAAGAATTTTTACACCATAACTTACGTACCTGCTTTTGATTAAGGAGTTTCTTTATACTCTCATCTCTGGAAGATGGCCTGGCAGTTCAGCTTCGTAATTTACCATTAATGTGGTAAGCTTTCAATACGCCGATCTATCTTGTATTTTTTCAGTATCAGTATTTTTCAAATCAGCCAGCTGCCAGGTTCTTAAGGCATGGGATGATTCCTGTTCCTTAAAAAAAATAATAGAAAAATTGCATGCTTTTATCTTGCCCTGACTTTACAGTGTATTTTTCCAAGTGAGTGTAACTTACCTTATTTGGCTCGAGTACAATCTCAGCTGTCTCATTAGGAAGATGGACAGCTATCATATGATAGGACAAGGGGGAATGGTTTTAAACTGAGACAGGGGAGGTTTAGGTTGGATATTAGGAGGAAGTTTTTCACCCAGAGGGTGGTGACGCACTGGAACAGGTTGCCCAAGGAGGCTGTGGATGCCCCATCCCTGGAGGCATTCAAGGCCAGGCTGGATGTGGCTCTGGGCAGCCTGGTCTGCTGGTTGGCGACCCTGCACATAGCAGGGGGTTGGAACTAGATGGTCATTGTGGTCCTTTTCAACCCAGGCCATTCTATGATTCTGTGATCATCTATACTATACATTTTTCTAACACCTCCTTTCTTAGATTAGAAAACCTTTTGAGAAGGCAGAACTCTCAAGCAGTCCCAAATAACTAGTAGTATTAAACAGAAGGGTTTTATTGATGCCTTAAAAATAAATAGAGCAGCATTCTTTAGAAAACCTTCAGTGCAGGAAAAATTCAAATTATTTCTAACCCTAATGCTGTAAGCAACACTGAACTAATGAATATGCTATTTCTTTCACTAAAAAGAAAGTTCATTTGTGCTTTTCTAACAATGAGAGAACTTTCATTTCAATGAAATGCACCTTTATAGGAAATATAGTATCCATATCACAACATGATACCACTCTTTTGAATTTCACTAGTTTCCTAGAGGCTTATATTTCCAGTTTAGCCTTCTACTTGAAAATTAAATGGATGTACAGTTAGTGCCCTGGGAGACTAATATTTGTGTAATAAACATTCCATTAAAATTTACATGGTCATTCTGCAAAAGCCATTAGAATACATCATTTAAAATCTTCATTCATTACCTGGGTGACGGGGCAGAATGCACCCTCAGCAAGTTTGCAGAAGACACTGCAAACTTGACGAACTGTCAGTGATAAACTGTGAGGAATGACAGATGGGGTTGCTTTGCTATCCACGGGAACCTCAAAAACCTAGAGGCTGATAGAAACCTCATGAAATTTAACAAGTGCAAAGTCCTGCATCCAGGGACAGACAGCCCGAGGCTGTCAATATCCCCAACATCGGGGGCCACCCAGCTGGAAAACACCTTTGCATGAAAGAAGGTGAGGTTCCTTTGCCACAAAGAAGGTAATGGTATCCCAGGCTGCATTAGCTGAAATCTTGCCAGCGGGTCAAGAGAGGTGATCCTTCCCTCCCGTTCTGGAGATAGAAAAGCAAGCAGACGTGGTCAAGGAAACCAGCTCTAGGTGGCCTGCTTGAGCAGGGAGGCTGGACCAGACGACCTCCTGAGGTCCCTTCCAAACACAGCTCTGCAAGGTTGTGAAAAAATGAAAGCACAGTTTTGAAAAAAAATATTTAAATATCAAATGGTCATGAGCTGCATAGAAATGTCTTCAGTCATCTTAAAATGTTACTCATCCCTGACCAGATTCTCTCTCCAGTAATATGGCAGGATGCGAGATGGGCTAAAAATAGTCTTCATTGTATGTATTTACCTTCAATCAAAGCAATGTGTGCACAGTAATATTTTTAAAATAAACTCAATGCACAGATCCAGACAAAATTTGGCTCAACATATACTTCAAATTTACGTGAAGTACAAACTTCAAAACGTAAGCTCCTTGGATAAGACAAATCTTCATTTATTTAAAGATAAGTTAACTCCAAAAGCACTAAGAAATGCAAACATCAGATAGCATGATTAAAAAACTATAACTTCTTCATAAAGTGCTGGCAAATACCTTCAGCTTTATTTTTCAAACACTAAAAATAGAAAACTAGTAGAAAGGCTTCCACAAGCTTCCCAGTTACAATTTCAGGCCAGTGATAATTTTGGAGAGTTTGAAAATGTAACTGTTTTAGAAACCATTTTTTCTACCTTTGTCCATTACAGCTTCTTGATGTTCTCCTCCTTATCTTGAGTGAATGTTAAGTGCATAGTAAAATAGTTGGTATTTTTAATTTGCCCAGTTCAAATTTAGACTCCGTGGTAGTGAGGAAAGAGAGAAATAATACTCCAACTGGTAAAGGCCGAGGACTTTGGAAAGCAAAGGTATAGAGTATCTGGACACAATCCAACAACCACCCCTAGGAAAGGCATTTAATAACTATACATGTATATCTATTATCATTACCACTGTAAAAACACAGTCCCACCTGAAAAGACTGGGCTTACTGATGGAACCGGGTACAGGGAGAAGTGTGTGGGGTAAAGGCTGAACCATGGCACCACAGCAAACCCACAGCATTGCCCAGAGCTCAGTAGAGCTCTGCAGCTCACCAGCTGCAGATCAGTGCAGCGCAGAGCCTCCATGGGTCCTCCAGGGAGGAGGAGTACATGTGCGTGCGCCATCAACTGCTTGCAAGCTGGGGAGGGTGAAAGCAGTTGCTCTGCAATAAATGTGACTCTTTCTTTCCCCTTTTTGAGCTTTAGGCCACAAGGATTTCATTTTAGAGAAGGAAAACTGGTATTGTTCCATCCAGAGTGGATAGGTTTCCAGACTCCAGCCTCACATTTCTGCTCTGGGATGACTGCAGGACTAATATCTAGATAGTGAGTTCTCTGCTAGAACTGAAGCCAAATATTGGAGATTCGTGCTAAAAATAAAAGACAGGGACTGGCAAATACTAAGCTGATTTGTAACAAAAGTTCTTCCCCCAGTCTCCAGTTAGTGGAAGCAGAAGGTGAAGGAAAACAGCCAGCCTGGGTGAGTGGGAGGGTGCTAGCAGTGCTGCTGGTGCCTGCTAGGAGCCAGGGCCAGTTACAGGCTCCAGGGGACACAGAAATAGCTCCAGGGGACCTCTCTGCAGACTGGGGAGAGCTTGGTGCTGGGTTCCTTCTGAGCCTGAGAGAGGGCACCTTTGGTCAGACTGACCCCCAAGCCCTCTTCCCCCTGGTCCAGAGAAAGCTGCTGCCTCTTCCTGCAAGCCTCACCTCGCTCATGCCTCCATATGAGCCCAGCTGCTTCAGAGAAGAAGCCTCAGCACGTACTTACTGGGTTTAGTGCAAAGCTGTTGGCCAAGAGCTTGCTGGAAGCAATGCAATGCAGCTCCCCATGCAGGGAAAGGAAGTGATGCCCCAGGGATGAGGCAGGGCAGCAGGACCAGCGCTGGGCCGCACATCTGGCCCTGGGACACTGTGCTTTACCCTGGGGACTGTTCGTCTGGCATCACCACCAGTGGTTCCTATTAAACTGAACAGTATCCCTACTGGAAGGGACAAGGAGAGCAGCATCCTGCTCAAACAGATGCGGTCCTCATGGTTATCCAGCCCTGTGTCTGCATTCCAGCACCTTGTTCCTCTCTCTCCCAGCTTCCAGGGGGATGCGGCCATGGGAGAATGAAGGGCAAGCACCTGGGGAAGGCTACGTGCCGAGGTCCTGCACTGTCACTGACATGCAGTGGCGGGTGGGTGTCCCCTCCTCAGGACAGGTGGGTCATTGTCATGGTTTTATGATTTTTGGTTATCAGTATTCCACATCGTAACATCATGTAGTGCACTGGGAGTTAAAGTGTTCTGGTTAGCTGTCCCAGAAGAGAAGAAGAACTACGTTCCCCAAACGCCTGTTCGCTATGTTGTTATCACTTCTGCTCGGGGGGAACAGATAGAAGGCCTTGGTAGGTCATCTGACCGGTTCTTCTTTGTCGGGCTCTCTCCTTGCTGCTCGACCGGACTGCGCATCTCACCTCAGCGTTATGGTGAGGCCTACCCAGCTTTTGGACAATCACTCTGTCTCATTATATTTGATTTATTAGCTTCAATTCTAATTATATTGTATTATAGCCTGTTATCTTGTATTCCGAAACCATATTTAGTAAATTAGTTTGTTTATCCTCAGATCTTTGCCACTTTATTTTTAATTATTTTGGGGTCCCCTCTTTTCCTTTTCCGGAGGCGTGGATTTTGCGAAATCCCTCCGCCCCGCTCGTCACGGAACCGGGCCGAACCAGCCCATAAACCGTCGACATTCTTGGTGGAGGATGCGGGCAGAAGCTGCTTTTTAGCTTTTAGAACAAATCTCTCTCTCTGCTCTCGGAGAGCTTCGTTGGGAAAGTTTATCTTTCTCACAGCTGCTCACCGAAAACTTGACCTTGAAAGTCCAGGTGGACTGCCAATATTCTGGGATATTTGTAAACTTACTTCTGTAAAGAGGAAAAAAGAAAGATTCCACTCTCTCTTTTACACCTGTTTGCAGAGGGAGCTGCTAATTTTACAGAACTTGTGGTTTTTAAGCAGGTTCCCAGTCTCTCCTTTGAATGTCTTATGCAGTTTTTGAATGCTCATCTGATCATGTTGTTAATCTTCCTGAATGTACTACTCATCATTTCACTCAGTATTTGTATTTATCATATTTTGAAGAAGCTTTCTCCAAAACCAGAGAATAGTGAGTGGCAGGGAGTGTGGAGAGGCTTGGGAGAGACTTTAGAGAGATGGACATCTTCGGTATCATGGAACTTTACTCCTGAACACCTGGAAGACCCTGAGAGCCTAAACAGATATTTGAGACAGGAATGTTGTGGCTCAGGCAGATCTGAGGAGGCACAAATGATTTGGGGCCTGGCTAAAGCTTATCGGGCCTTATTCAATACTATCCCGGAGAGGGAGAGAGTTTCTGAAATTGAGAGAGAGAGTCTCCAAGCTGAAAGAGAGTGTCTCAGAGCTGATAGGGAGAATCTCCAGTTCCAGAGAGTCTTCTTGCTGAGAAACAGAACCTCCAGGCTGAAAGAGAGAGTTTCCAGGAGAGTCTCCGAGCTGAAAGGGAGAGTCTCAGGGAGACAGTACAGAATGAGCGAGAGAGTCTCCAAGTCGAGAGAAAAGACCTCCAATCCGAGCGGGACTCCCTCTGATCTGAGAGAGATGCCCTCCGAATTGAGAGAGACCCTGCAATCCAAACTCGACAGTCTCCAATCTCAATGGGACACCTTCCAATCCGAGCGAGATGCCCTCCGGTCCGAGAGGGACATCCTCATGTCCGAACGGGACGTCCTCCGAACTGAGCGAGATGCCTTCCAGCACGCAAAATTCAGTCTCCAAGATGAACTAAACAGAATTCAGTCTCATCAAGCCATGCTCGAATCTGAACTAAATATCCTCATAATTGAACAAGACGGACTCCAAGCCAAGCTGGAGAGTGAGAGCATCGGCACTGACCAGCCTGATCAACCACAGGAGACACCAGAACTGATGTCAGTTGCCCCTGTAGGAGGACGGAAAACGAAACGAATCTCGACTCAGTTAGAACAGAAGAAAGAGGAGGAGGGGAAAGTAGAGGAAGCAGTCACTATAGGAGGCGAGCAAGACATCGTTACCATTGTTGATCTATCTTTGAAAATGAATGAAATTCGAGGTCTGAGAAAAGACTTTTCACGCCACCCAAATGAGCCTATTGTCACCTGGTTACTCCGACGCTGGGACAATGGGGCCAACACTGTGTGGCTAGATAGTAGAGAAGCTCGCCAACTGGCGGCATTGCTAGGGACTCAGCCATTGACAGAGGTATCAGTACATGCCAGAATGGGTCCTTCACCCTCTAGAAGTGGATGTTGCTAGCCATAAAAGAAAGATACCCCTTCAAAAATGATCTGATGCCTGAGAAAAAGAAATGGACTGATATGGAAAAAGGCAGCTGTTATTTGAGAGAATACGCTGTGGTGGAAATGTTACATAGCCCCGATTTCATTCCTGATGAGCCAGACCAAGAGCATGATCCGGAGAGGGTCAGGTGTACACCAAATATGTGGCGTACGTTCACAAAGACTGCACCAGAAAGGTGTGCCAGTACATTAGCAGCAATGTATGGCAGAGAGGAAAGAAGACCCCTTATAGATGAACTGATTAATAAACTTCAAGACTTTGAGTTACATTTAACCCCTCTACGAGCTTGTGTTTCAGCCATCAAAAGAAGACGTCCTCCTGCTCGAGCAAGTGACAACAGTAAGACTACGTCACGTTTCGCCTTGTGGCATTACCTACGTGACCATGGAGAGGATATGAAGAGGTGGCATAAAAAAAAAAACACCCCTGCACTTCAAGCACGGGTAAAAGAATTACAAGACAGATCAGCCACCAAGGTGAACTTCTCCAAAAAGGTGATTGCTCCAGTTGCTGCGGACAACCGAGGTAACAAATAGAGGGGCCCTGCCCCCAGCCAGGGGGGGGAAAAGGAATAATAGCACTCTATTGGACTGTGTGGATTCGATGGCCTGGCACATCAGAACCACAGAAATATAAGGCCGTGGTGGACACTGGTGCACGGTGCACTCTAATGCCCTCGAGTCACAAAGGGACAGAATCAATTTATATTCATGGGGTGACTGGGGGTTCCCAAGAATTGACAGTGTTGGAGGCCGAAATAAGCCTCATTGGTAAAGACTGGCAAAAGCACGCTATCGTGACTGGCCCAGGGGCTCCATGTATACTTGGTATTGATTACCTCAGAAGGGGATATTTCAAGGATCCCAAGGGGTATCGATGGGACTTTGGAATAGCTGCTGTAGACACAGAAGGTGTTAAGCAGCTGTCTGTTTTGCCTGACCTATCAGAAGATCCGTCTGTTGTGGGGTTGCTACGAGTGAAAAAGCAACAGGTACCAATTGCTACAAAAACGGTGCACAGACGGCAGTACCGCACCAACAGGGATTCCTTGCTCCCCATTCATAAGTAGATTCGTCAACTAGAGAGTCAGGGAGTGATCAGCAAAACTCACTCACCTTTTAATAGTCCCATATGGCCAGTGCGTAAAGCCTGTGGAGAATGGAGGCTGACAGTAGACTACTGTGGCCTGAATGAAGTCACACCCCCACTGAGTGCTGCTGTGCCGGACATGTTAGAACTCCAATACGAATTGGAGTCAAAAGCAGCCAAATGGTATGCCACTATTGACATTGTTAATGCCTTCTTTTCCATTCCTTTGGCCAAAGAATGCAGGCCACAGTTTGCTTTCACCTGGAGGGGCATTCAGTATACCTGGAATCGTTTGCCCCAGAGGTGGAAACACAGCTTAACCATTTGCCATGGGTTGATCCAAGCTGCACTGGAACAGGGCGGTGCTCCTGAGCACTTACAGTACATTGATGACATTATTGTGTGGGGCAACACAGCAAGGGAAGTTTTTGAGAAAGAAGAGCAAATAGTCCAGATCCTTCTGTGTGCTGGCTTCACTATTAAGCGAAGCAAAGTGAAAGGACCTGCCCAGGAAATTCAGTTCCTAGGCATAAAGTGGCAAGATGGACGTCGTCACATCCCGACGGATGTGATCGACAAAATCACTGCCATGTCTCCACCCACTAATAAGAAAGAGACACAGTCTTTTCTGGGCATAGTGGGCTTTTGGAGAATGCATGTTCCAAACTATAGCCTCATTGTAAGCCCCCTTTATCAGGTGATGTGGAAGAAGTATAATTTTGTGTGGGGTCCTGAGCAGCAGCAGGCTTTTGAGCAAAATAAGCAGGAGATAGCCCGTGCTGTGGCCCTGGGGCCAGTACGGACGGGACAGGATGTAAAGAACATCCTCTAACTGCTGCTGGAGAGAAAGGTCCCACTTGGAGTCTGTGGCAAAGAGCCTCAGGAGAGACCCGAGGCCGACCCCTGGGATTCTTGATTCGAGTGTACAGGGGGTCGGAAGAGGGCTACACTCCAACTGAAAAGGAGATCTTAGCCGCATATGAGGGGGTTCGAGCTGCTTCCGAAGTAATCGGTACTGAAACGCAGCTCTTTCTGGCACCTCGACTGCCAGTGCTGAACTGGATGTTCAAGGGAAAGGTCCCCTCCACCCATCATGCTACTGATGCCACTTGGAGCAAGTGGATTGCGTTGATTACGCAAGGAGCTCGGATGGGAAACCTCAGCCGTCCAAGAATCCTAGAGGTGATCATGGACTGGCCTGAAGGCAAAAAGTTTGGAACATCACCAGCAGAAGAAGTATCATGTGCTAAAGAGGCCCCAGCATACAATGAACTACCAGAAAATGAAAATAAATTTGCCCTGTTGAAAGACGGATCGTGTCGTATTGTGGAGAAGCATTGCAGATGGAAAGCTTCTGTGTGGAGCCCCACACGACAAGTTGCAGAGGCCACCGAAGGAAAAGGAGAATCAAGCCAATTTGCAGAGGTAAAGGCTGTCCAACTGGCCTTAGATGTTGCTGAATGAGAGAGGTGGCCAATGCTTTATCTTTACACTGACTCATGGATGGTGGCAAATGCTTTATGGGGGTGGTTACAGCAGTGGGAGCAAAATAACTGGCAAAGAAGGGGCAAACCTATTTGGGCAGCTGAACTGTGGAAAGACATTGCTGCCCGAATAAAGAACATGGTTGTAAAGGTGCACCATGTAGATGCTCATGTGCCCAAGAGTCGGGCTACGGAAGAGCAACAAAACAACCATCAGGTAGATCGAGCTGCCAAAATTGAGGTGGCTCAACTAGACTTGGACTGGCAAAACAAGAGTGAATTATTTCTAGCTCGGTGGGCTCATGAGACCTCGGGCCATCAAGGAAGAGATGCAACATACAAGTGGGCTAGAGACCGAGGGGTGGACTTAACTATGGATGCTATTGCACAGGTTATTCATGACTGTGACACGTGTGCCATAATTAAACAAGCCAAGAGGATGAAACCAAGGGGTGACAACACAGCGGAGAGCTCAGAGCCAACGTGGAGCAATCATCCTTGTGCCCTTCTTCTGCAAGTGAATGCATGCAGTGCGTGCAGACCCTCAACAGGGTCCCATGATGGTGTTCTCTGAGAGGTGAGTGGGGATGTCCCTTGCCAAGAAGCAGCCCTGCTGGGGACATCCCCCTGCCCCAGCCGTGCATCAGCTGCCCCAGACGCAAGAGAGTTTGGCTTGTGGAGCACATCCCAACAATTTCCAGGCTTGACTGCCAATAAAGAGCAGCTCATCTTAGCCACATCCTTTTCTCTGCCCTGGGTGCCAATATGCAGGAAGTCTGGAGGTGGTGAGGATCAGAGTGTGGCAGTGTAGCCCTCATCAGTCACCCCAGTTGCTGGGAAGAGCTCTAGTTCCCATGGCCAGGAAGCTCTCCCCTCCTGCCCCCCATATGCCAGCACCCTCTGCACTACCTCCCAGCACTGAGATATCCCAGTGTGGGGTGGGGGAATCCTTCCCAGCTGCTTCCTCCTCCTGCCTAAATCCCCTCTGTTAGTTAGGCAGCTAATTCACTAACAGCTACTTGCTGCTTGCCTCATCCCTCCCAGATTAACCCTTCCCTCCCTAGGCAGTCCTGATCCCTGCTGTCCCTCCTTAGGCTGCATGTGCAATCCACGTCATCCTCACTCCGAACTGGGGATTGGGTAAAGCAATGGAGACTCAGCTTGTGAGAGGGGTGTCACAAAGTTGGTGTGCTAAGGGGTACTCACACTCTTTGGGGATCCCATAGGATTCTCTTGTAGAAAGAGAGGAGAGCCTCCAGGGCTTAATATTAGGTGATAACAACACCACTAGGGCCTGTCCCACCCCAAGACCCCCACGCACTGGGTTTTAGAGCAGAGAGTCAGGACCAGGTAGAAGAGGAAAAGGGCTTTTATTGGTGTTCCCTGTCTTCAACTCAGGCACTTCGCTGCTCCCGGGGGGGCAGGGTGTGCGGGGGGATGCAGGCAGGGTGCAGGGCAGCCCCCCTGGCTTGGACACTTTCCCCTAGTTCTCGCCGTCGCCCAAATCTCCCCACGGGCCTGATGCCACGGCCGGTGTACCACGAGGGGTCGATGTCTGGGTCTGCAAAGAGAGAGGTGAGGAACAGTCAGGGCAGTGAGGCACAGCACGCGGGGAGGAAAGAAAGGGACCCAGGGGAGAGAGGAGTGCTCGGGGCTGCCTGCTGGGCTGCCGCAAACCAATGCTGCCCGAACCTATGGGCTGCACCCCGGGGCTGGGGCACCAGGGAGGGTCCTGGGGCTTCCCTTACTCCTGCTCTCCTTACTCCTGATTTCCATGGAGCGCCCACGGGGGCGGCCGGCGGCGGGCAGGGCCATGCAGGTGAGCAGCAAGCACAGCAGGCAGGTGGCCCCCAGCTTCTTCCCCGAGGCTCTCCCCGGACAGCGGCTCGGCAACGGCGACAATCCCAACCTGCGGGCACACACGCACGGCAATCGCGTTCTGAGGCTGTCACGAAGCCGGAGGGACCCTGACTGGGGGTTGGTAGTAAGGTGATGGAGAAAGGGCGTCCCTGCCGTGGGAACGCCATCGGGGAACGCCATCCCCATCCGGATCCCGTCGCAGCATCCCCGGACCGGCGGCAGGCTCACCCCCAGGGGAGGAGGAGAAGTTTGCAGCAACCCCACCTGCAGCCGAAGCCCTCGGCTCGGGGAAGCAGCCGTGTGAGCCCACGCCGCGCTCCCGTCGCCCCGCGCTTACCTCGGTCCCGCAGCGCCCGGTGCCGTCCCGCGGAGCCCAGCGCTCGCCCTTTGCGCCCCGGGGCGCCGCTCGCCGCTTTTATGCCCGGTTCCGTGCTGATGTCAGAAACGAGCCCCGGCGGGCACAGAGCGAGCGCGCTCGCTCTCGTCAAATCAGGAAAGGGATTTTCGTGACTCATAGAGGGCCATAATTTTATCTCCAGCCGGCCGAGGCACATCGCACGGGAGCGTGCTGATCTCCGTCCTCGACGTGATGCGGTTCGCGACGACGGGAAGAATTCCACCCGTGCTGGGGGGGAGTTGGGAGAGATGCGGTCCCTGCCCGGACAAGCCGGCGTACGGCCACCGTGTGGGGCTGCCTGGAGGCAACTCCAAGCATCCCCTGCTCCGTGGGGCTGGAGCAGCAGCTGGGTACCCCTGACCATGCTCACCCCGAGCATGGAGCAGTGCTGCAATGCTTCTCATGCGGCCCTCCAGTGAGGGGATGGGAGGGGCACAGCCGACCCCATACAGCCAAAGGGGTGTCCCATACTGCATGGCAGCATGTAAGGGGCTGTGTGGGGCCAGGGTTTAACCACAGCACCTGGGCAGATGGGAGGGCAGGGAGAGAAATGGTCCTTAGCTGCAGCATGTTGAAGGAAGACACTCTGAAATGGACTATGGGTTCTGGACCCAATGTTGGCTTTATTGTGTGATGTAGTGTACATATATATAATCTCTACACAGACTGTCAGGGCAGGAGACCAGTAAATATTAATGTGGATAACTACAACCTGAACAACACCTATTGTATGCTGCTGAGACTCATGGAGAGGGCTTCAGAGGGCCAAGAGTCTGCCTGACCACCTGAAAAGACTTGGCTTACTACAGTGAGAAGTGTGTGGGGTAAAGGCAGAACCATGGCACCACAGCAAACCCACAGCATTGCCCGGAGCTCAGTGGAGCTCTGCAGATCACCAGCTGCAGATCAGTGCAGCGCAGAGCCTCCATGGGTGCTCCAGGGAGGAGGGTGCACTTGTGTGTGTGCCATCAACTGCTTGCAAGCTGGGGAGGGTGAAAGCAGTTACACTGCAATAAATTATGACTCTTTCCCGTTTTTGAGCTTTAGGCCACAAGGATTTCATTTTAGAGAAGGAAAACTGGTATTGTTCCATCCAGAGTGGATAGGTTTCCAGACTCCAGCCTCACATTCCTGCTCTGGGATGACTGCAGGACTAATGTCTAGATAGTGAGTTCTCTGCTAGAACTGAAGCCAAATAAGGAGATTCATGCTAAAAGTAAGACAGGGACTGGCAAATACTGAGCTGGTTTGTAACAGGAGTTCTCCCCCCAGTCTCCAGTTAGTGGAAGCAGAAGGTGAAGGAAAACAGCCAGCCTGGGTGAGTGGGAGGGTGCTAGCAGTGCTGCTGGTGCCTGCTAGGAGCTCAGGGCCAGTCCAGGCTCCAGGGGACCTCTCTGCAGACTGGGGAGAGCTTGGTGCTGGGTTCCTTCTGAGCCTGAGAGAGGGCACCTTTGGTCAGACTGACCCCCAAGCCCTCTTCACACTGGTCCAGAGAAAGCTGCTGCCTCTTCCTGCAAGCCTCACCTCGCTCATGCCTCCATATGAGCCCAGCTGCTTCAGAGAAGAAGCCTCAGCACGTACTTACTGGGTTTAGTGCAAAGAGCTATTGGCCAAGAGCTTGCTGGAAGCAGTGCAATGCAGCTCCCCATGCAGGGAAAGGAAGTGATGCCCCAGGGATGAGGCAGGGCAGCAGGACCAGCGCTGGGCCGCACATCTGGCCCTGGGACACTGTGCTTTACCCTGAGGACTCTTCCTCTGGCATCACCACCAGTGGTTCCTATTAAGCTGAACAGTATCCCTACTGGAAGGGACAAGGAGAGCAGCATCCTGCTCAAACACATGCGGTCCTCATGATTATCCAGCCCGGTGTCCGCACTCCAGCACCTTGTTCCTCTCTCTCCCAGCTTCCAGGGGGATGCGGCCATGGGAGAAGGAAGGGCAAGCACTGGGGGAAGGCTATGTGCCGAGGTCCTGCACTGTCACTGACATGCAGTGGCGGATGGGTGTCCCCTCCTCAGGACAGGTGGGTCATCACCGGCTTCTACAAGACACAAGAGGCAAGGCATCAGCACTGCTGTCCCCTGCCCCACGTGCCACCCCAGGTGACACGAACAGCACGTTCCCTGTCCCTCCTGGGGCTCTGTGGGTTGGAGGGGAGCACCAGAGGATGGGTACAACTGCCAGCCCAGCCACATACTGCAAAGAGACGCTCCACTCTCCTGTTCTTCCCATTAGGGTTCCTCTGCGTCAGCGAGCCGCGGTAAACTGAGTTGCGGTCAAAGGAGTCATCGAAGCCTGTAATGGAAGAAGAGGCATAAGGTGAGGCTGGGTAGTGCTCCATCTCATGCAGAGGGGATTAGGCTCGCCTGGTGACGTCTGGCCTAATGGAGCATCTCTCTATCTTCTTTGCGGGACTGACGTGTTCTCTCAAGGCTGCCTTTATCCGCCTGCCCTTTGCCATAGGAGAGTGGATGACTGAGGGGACCTTTCCACCTACCACCCTCCGCCTGGGAAGCAGAGCTTTTAATTGTCTGCTCACAAGGGGAAACACAATTCCTTCTTTGTATTAAGTGATCTTTCCCTTCCTCCCTCATCTTCTATTTGGTGTTATCTGGAAGGAGAACCATTCCTTTTGCATATGAGGCAAGATAACGGAAATAGAAAAGTCATTTCCTAATGGCATTTACTGATATCTGTCAGGGTGAAACTTTTCCTGTGATTGCCCTCTGCCATGTGGGCTGCTGGGCCGATTTTCAGGACGTGGCCTACTTTGAAGCACTTCCAAGCTGCCATTTTCCATGGCTTGGCTCTTGACCTCCCAGTGGGACCAGTAGCAGGGGTGGGCAGACAGCAGGGCAAAGGATACCCTCCCCAGGGCAACTAAGTGAGAAGAAATGGTTAAGGGAAGAAGCAATGAGCTTAGGTGGGGTGCTGAGGGATAGTTTTGAAGGCAGAGCCGCTAGGGTAGTAGAAGCCCACATTGCAGAACAATGGCCCTTAGGGCAGGCAGTTGTCTACCGCCAGGACCTGTATGGCAGCCACCTCATCCTGTCCCCAGCACTGCCCCTGATCCTCCACCACAGATGAGGTTTCCTCTGTGGCTGTGTTGGCACAACATAAGCACAGGGCAGAGCATTCCAAAAAGGGAGAAAATAGGGAGAGATACGACCACAGACAGAGCCATGGCTCTTACCAGTGATTTCAAAGGGATTGTTGAACCTCCTTCGGAGGACCTGGAGCCCAGACATTGCCTGCAAGAGAGGGAAAGCAGTCTGTGGTGAGTGGGAGGACACAGGTACCTCCAAAGGATGCACTGCTGCCCTTGCTAAGCATTCAAACCCATGTCCTGGAACACAGGACTAAGGCTTATGAAACACATGCTAAACATGTACCCACCTTAACATCATCCGAAGACTCCCCCAGGCTGCTGGTGGGGTTGGGGGAGCAGAGGTGGAAGGCCTGCAGAAAGAAAATGGGCACAGGTCTCTGGGTTTGCTTCACCCTAAAGCAGCTTCCCATCACATCCTCAGCAAGGCTCAGAAAAGCTGGGAAGAAGCTGGGTGCAGCCAGGCAGCCCTTCCTGTACTCACAACCCCCATCCTCCCCACTCACCTGCCCATTTGATTTCTTCCTTGCCTTTTCCACTGGCTTCACCGTCAGCCCCGCAGCGGACAGAGCCGCAATTCGAGATTCAATATCTGATATCTTTAGAGGGAGGGAAACAAAACAGGTGGGCAGCGTGTGGAGGACCAGCTGTGTTTGTTGGGCTGGAGGTGAATCAGCTCCTGGTCAGCCCTTACCTCGCTCTCTGCCTGCTGTACCTGTGCAGCTGCTGAAGCCACCTTGTCCTCCAGCTCTGACAGCTCTGAGTCAGTTGTGCCACAGTGTCGAACCCCTTCCTCAAGCTCTGTCAGGGTTGTCTCCAGCTGGTAGGCCTTCCCAGCAGCCAGGTAGACCTGAAATAGAAGGGGAAAAAAAAAGATTGCACCATTAAGCTTCCTGCTTGCTCCTCTCCTTCACGTGACCACAGCCCCTGCTGCTCTTCTATGACCGCCTTCCTGCCCTGCAGTCCTGGCAGCACCACCCAGTTCTGGCAGGGCTCTTCGTCTCTGTATGTCTCCTTCCCAGCTTGCTGCCAATGGGATGTGTTACTCAAGTGCTTGGCTTGGCTACTACATCGATGCAAGTCCAAGCAAAGCAATTTAGTATAAGTTAATTTCTCTATACAATAATGTCAGAAGGCCATGGTTTTGCTAAACGATCCCCAAAATCTCAGTACTGCTAACGCATGGCCAGCTCTTCCAGCCCTCTCTGCTGGCATGCTGAGCACCCACATCCCACATCCTATAGGTCCCCATCAACCCCAGTGCAAGCCCCGAGCCAGCATGTCCATAACCAAGTGCAATCATTCAGTCTGTGAGTCACAAGGGCACTGTTTGCTGCCAGGCCATTAATAATCATTAAGCATCCTCAAGGCAGGTAGCATCTCTTAGTGTGCAACCAGTGGGATGTGACTCACAAGGGACCCGAGGGAATGGTGGGATGAGCACATGGCTCCCATGGCCATGAGCAGGAGAAACAGGAAGCCCAAAGTTTGCTCTTGCACCAATCAGCTCTCCAAAGGAAAGAGCATGGCTCACTCAGCCAGCAGGAGGGGCTCAGCATCATGGGATGGGACAGCAGGGATGTCAGAAGGCATGGCTGGTGGAGCACAGGCGTGATGCTCAAGCTCAGATCTCCAGCTACAGCACTTGCTAGGAGGACCTTTGTGTCTATGAACTATGAATAACCTACTGTTTGAGGCATATAAGAAAACCAGAGTGTGTCAACCCTCAGATAGTCCCTTTGAGGCAAACAGAACTCTTTTCTTCCCCTAAACTCTACCTTGAGCCTCACAACCTACAGCTTTACAGCTGGGAGGGTCGCAGCATCCTTATGTGCTTGTGGTGCCCATCCTTTGACCTTCAGCACGCCTGCTAACAAGAAGCTTGGGGGGGTCCACTGCACTCCCACCCCCAATTCCCTCTCTGCTCACAGAGGCTCTGGGGAACCTTACATTTTCCTCAAGCTCGCGGTATGCTTCGGCTGCCTCTTTCCCATCCTCCATGCTGAGATGCTGCCCTCCAGGCAGGGCAGAGCCACCACTGCCCCAGCTCTGTCCTTGCAGTGACTCAGAGACCGCTTTCTCCGTGGCATTTATGGCTCTCAGTGCTTTGGCCGTGATTTCACTCAAAGCCTGAGCTGAGGACCTCTGTGAATGCCCAGTCAAAGTGCAGGAAGGGGTGAGAAAAAAAAAAAAGGATTTCATTATTTTAATGTGTTCTTGTAGTGTACAACTCAGGGCAAGTAGGCATGGAGGGGCATCAGGCCTATGGGAGCCAGTGGAAGATGAAGAAGGGGTAATGAAAGGGCTTAAGGGCTCTCCAGTGGGGTTGAAAATGTGGCTGTGCAGGGAGTGGTGGGGTCACCATCCCTGGAGGTGTTCCAGAACCATGGGGGTGTGGCACTGAGGTACACGGTCAGCAGGCATGATAGGGTGGGTTGGGGTTGGTGATCTTAGAGATCTTTTCCAACCTGAATATTCAATGATTCTCTTACCCTTTCTCCTGCCAGGTAGGCCAGTTGTGACGCTGCACTGGAAAAGCGTGTAAGAAGTATTGCATTGCCCCAGTGCCAGAGCCTGGGGCTGATATCCTCACCTCCCACCTCAAGGAACACGAACAGCTGTGATGCCTCTAAGTGCTGCCTGCGTTAGCCCTTTTGCTAGGTAAGTCATAAAGCACACGTAGAAATAGACCCAAGAAACTCATCATCCCTCTCTCAGCTGATAATTTCCTAGAAACCAAGGAGATTGGGGTGATATGTGCACTGGAGACAAAAGACAAACAGTTTTGTTTACCACTGCACATATTTCCAGGCAAGCCACTCTGCAAAGAACCAGCTAACTCAGCCCAGCTGACACTTTTATCACTTTATGGTGCCCTCATGGTACAGCAGAGTTTCATGTTTCACACCACAAACGTTGCTTTTATCTGAGCACTCCCCCATTAGAAGCCTTTTTTCCTGACTGGATGGGACTTGCATAGAAACCAACTGAGGATTATGCGAATTCCAGACCCAGGTCTGGATTTGGTCATGAAGATGGTGCTGGGTTTCATTAGGCCTTGTGCTCTGAACTCAGTTCTGATAACTGCAGATCCCTTATGTCAGAATGTCACTGGGTTTTCTCATGAGACACCCTTAGAAATCTCTCAAACAAACCACAAGGCAGGTTGCTGTAAAAATATGCACTGACACAGCCTTTAAGCCAAACTCCTCCACCTGCACGTCACTGCAGTCATCTCTCACTCAGTATTATGGTATTTGTTGCCTTTGCTCTGAGTGTCATTGCAATGCAGAAGGCTGGATGTCTCTCTGCTTGGGAGCTGAGCTGCGTGAGCCCCGTGTTACCTGCCTGACCTTGACCTCTCTGTTTCATGATTATGGCCCTACTGGGGAATATGTGGGGCTGCTTGTAGGTCTCTAAGAGACACTTAAAGATGCAGCAGGCAGCTGCCAAGGGCTGCCAATGCCAAATCATCACTGAGTTCTTCTCTCCCCAGCAGGACCCTCTTCTCCATAGCATCCCTGTAATGGAATCCAGACCCTGAGTTAAGTGTGTAACGCTCTTCTGCATAGATGTGGATGTTGTGCCCCTTCCCATGATGGGCAGTCGTCTTTCAGACCTCTAAAAGAATTTATTTTCAACTCTTGAATCAGCCTAGGAGAGCCTAAAAGTCTTCCTAAGATGAAAGGTCTAGCTACCTTGGGACTTTCCTATCCTGTGAGCTGGACTTGATCTGTGTGGATCATCCTTTCCACCTTAGGATGCTCTATGATACAGGCAGCTGAGCCAGATGAGCCACAGCCCTGGAGGCTTCAAGCTGATGTATGACAGAACAAGAGACACAGTCATGGTGTAAGCGAGGGCACAGATTACCTTTCGAGCTTCACTGGCCATGTCATCACCGGGGGAGCTCATCTCAGGTCTCTTCACTCCCTTCCTTCCTTCACGCTCCTCTTCCTCAGAAGAGACTTCTCTGTCGCTGATGTTGCTGGTGAACTCCTCCAGCTTCCTCTTCAACTCCTCCTCCTCGGCATCAGGATCAAGCTGGGACTCTGTGGCCGGAGACTGAAACAACAGTAGAAGGGAATTGTTCACACAGAACTTAGTTGGTTTTCCCCGTGGAAAATGGGAACTTTCCCCTTAAAAAAAAAAAAGCACATGCAGGATTAGGGACCAAAAACCACCATATTTCCATTTGTAGTCATGGTATGGCTGGCAGCTCCGAGGGCACAAATCCCCACCCCCCAAAGGAAGTACACCAGGCTGCAAGGAGAGCCCCCATTCCCTCAGCCGTGCTGAATCAGTGCCTCTCAGTACTCTGATTTGTGATGAGAAAACACTCAGACTTACTGACAGGAACACCGAATAGCTGTCCCTATTACGAATTTCGGGAAGAATAAGACATTGTATTGTTTCTCCCCTGTGCCTGGGGGACTGCTCTCTAATTATTACTATCCATCCTACTGAGCCATTAGCGGCCAGAGCACCTCATTGCAATGGGTTCACATGAAGAAAAAGTACATAGCCTAAAATTAGAGACCCAAAATCAATGTTAAGCAACCTATGTATTCACAGATTCTTCATCCTCACCCAACTTTAACTTAATTTAGCTGTTTCCTTCTGAGATTGATGGCATAGCAAGACAAGAGCAGCCCAGAAGAGATACAGAAGTCCTTCTTGACTCAGAGCTCTCATTTAAAATAACCAAATCACTTCTCTATACATACTGATTGATTCTCCTATGAGCACTTAATAGAGAATCAAACTGAAACATGGTTTTTCTTGTGTAGAAGAGGCCTGGCACTAGCTTGCACAGGGACCCAAATGCCCTAGGTTAAGCTTGCCTCCATTTTTCTCCTACTACACAATGTTTTTGCTACCTGAAACAAGAGGAGTTGAGCCCTTTGGGGAGCTGGACCAAGCATTTTTTCCTGCAGTCCCACTTTGGGACTGCCCCGCCTCATCATGCTCCTTTTGGGGTGGCCCAGGGTGCTGATTTCTCCCTGAAACCCTTTGATAATGAGTGGAATGGGCCAGTGAAGCCCATTCTCTCTCGCTGTTGCCCTGTTACCTCAGCAGAGCGCACCAGGATTTTTTCCTCCAAGCGGTTCAGCACGCGTTCAATCACTGTCATGCGTTTGTTGAGCTCATGAATCTAGAGGAAAGGAGAAAGAAAAGAATAGAGAACAGACCAGCCACCATTGACAGGACAGGGGGAAAGGAGCCCAGGGGGCATGCAATCAGCAGAAGTCAAAAAAGAATCATAGAAACATAAATGTTGGAAAAGACCTCTAAGATCATCTAGTCCAACTGTTGACCCATCCCACTCTTCTCACTAACCATATCCCTCTGTGACCAAGATACCAAGATACCACATTGTGTTGGGCATCAGAGTGCAAAGAACTGTTACCCTGGGTACCCTGAAGAGCTTCATGAGGTGCAGAAGTTCTCCTCAAAACCATAATGCTCAAAGTGGTGCTGCATCCATAGAGCACTGCAAGTCCCACCAGAGCATTGGCAGCTTCAGCATGGTGACCACCAAACCCTACCACCAGTCCCAGAGCATCCATTGGCATGGGATTATAACACAGACATTCATCTTGCCCTGAATTCATCTAAGCAGCACTTTTCACTTCCTACCATGGTCTTTTTGAACCAGCTCATGCATTTACCCTGTGATCCCCTGCTGAATACTTCACTGGGAAAAAAAAGGGGAAGAAGGGAGGAGTTCCCCACGAAAAACTCCAAATCAGAACACAAATCTGAAAGTTTTTCCCAACACACTTTGAAGTTTTCTCGCTTCTCAGTGCTTTGATCTGTCAGGATTCTCAACCCTCTTTTCCTCCCCCCTCTACCAGCTGTAAAGAGAGGAGGAGTAAAGACAAAAGTCTGAAAGATCACAGAGAAATGGCCTTCTATGCTCAATAGCCACAACAAATTTTTTGTGTTTAAATGACTAAAAGTATAAAAGGAACCTCTTTATTCTTCCTTCTTCTTTCAGAAATAAATATTTTCTTTCTTTCAAGACCAGGCTTTCTCCTTTGATCCAAACAAATAAAACACAAATGATGTAAAATATTGCCCGTTTAATACAGATAAAACGCTGCCTGCTGCATCTCTCCTGCTCCCCGGGGCTGCCTCCCACTCAAAGGGGACGAGCAGCAAATGCAGTAAGTAAATGAAGCAACAAAGAGACGTTAGGGCTCCGCTTTGTTTTTGTGACATTTCCACTCTCTCACTGAGTTTTTGTGCTGGCTGGTGTTTGATTAATTAGATCCTCACAACAGCTTGCATCTGCTTAAGTGAAGATGGACGTAACAACCTGGCACTTGGGGAGAGCAGAGCGTTGCAATTACTGCCCCAAATTGAATGAGCCCTTAAGCAGCATTAAACCCACAGGCAGGAAGCAATCCACGCCAGCAATCCACACCAGCTCTAAGTGGTTTCTCGGTACCATTGGGCCTGACTCTTGCAGCACTCTGGTGACAATGAGAAACCTGTGATGGACCATAAACTCCAGGAGAGGGGACGGATGTGAGCTGAGCACCTGGTGCCGTCTGCACTTCCCGTAAGCAGCGGCTCAGAGAGGTCAGAGCACATCGCAGAGTTGGCTGTTGGTAGGTTACAGGGACAGGAAGAGCTGGTTTTCATTCTCCTTCCTGAGCAAGGCTGGCTTTAGTGCCCAGTTATCCCTGTGCAAAGCAAGGTGCACCCCAATAGGGTGTATCCCATTAGGTGCTGGTCCACCTGCACTGCTCTCTGAATGAGAGAGGCTAGTGAATACATCTATACTAAAACACTTTACATGAACCAACGTCAGCTTAATTCTGTGCTTTAAGAGTTGCTCTGGCTTTCTCTTCTCTTGGGGCTCCTGTTGTCCTCTCCTGGGCTAGTGGTGGCAGCCTTACCTGTGTTGCTGTGGGGTTAATGGGCCAGCACAGAGCCCCCGTTTCCTCCTGCTGGGCAAGGGGCAGGCTCTGCTAGCTGTTGCTAGCTGTAAACCCATCAGCCACATAAAGAGCAGGAAGGATGAACAGCTACTTAAGCTAATGAACGATGTTGGCATACAAGCAAATGGGGTTGAACTGGGAATTAGGAGAGATGCCTTGTAACCATTAGAGTGATGAGGTGCCACCGAAGCCTTCATGCTTTTGTGACAGAGCAAAACACCAAGCACACTGCTCCTACATCAGGGCTGGGAGAGGAGATGAAGGAAGTCATCTGGAGCACCGGTGGGAATTTGGCCCCATTTCCCCACTGCAAAGTGCTGCACACATTTCATGCCTAACGTACCGTGGGCTCATTAAGAACACCCAGGCCGAGCTTTTTCCATTTGCAGTGGGCTGGAAAATGAAGCACATCCACCAATTTGAACATATGCTGAGAGAAAAAAAAAAGGCCAATGGAAAGACGCCCCCACGGAGGCACACAGTGTGGTGCTCAGCAGCACCCAAAAGGGCCCAAGATGTGCAAAGTCACCCGCTGTAAGTGGAACTAGCACACTTCTTCCCCCTGTATATCTGCTTGGTCATGTGCATTTTGCTGCTGAAGAGGGTCAGGGGAGGCTTAACTGTTCTCATCCTTTCTCAAAGGTGATGTCAAGAACTGCAGGTCCTCACTTTACAATTAAAACAAGCACACAGCCTTCTTGACACCCTTCTCTAGGCTGTTCCCCTATTATCACTTGGGAGAGATGCGTGACAGGTCAGCCTGACCCTGTCCTGCTGGGACCGGAATGCTTCATGCTGCCAAAGAATAGGATCTCAAGGTTGATTAAATACTCCCCTCCAAGCCTTGATCATAAAGCCCGTTCACTTGATGAACGAGGACACGTAAAACTATAGGTAGCATGTAGATTAACGGGGGCAGGCTGGAAATTAACAGCATTGAAGGCAGGCTTGTTAATGCAACAACAGCTGGTACAGTTTCTCCCAGCCATGACCATAGAAGTAGAAGAGCTGATGTGAGGAATACTGTGTAATACTAATGGGGCAGAGAAAAGCCTGATCTCCTCACCATGAGGAGCGGATGAGCAGAAAATGCACCTTCCCGTGTCCCAGCCTGGCTTCTCATTTCATGGCCACCTCTGCATAGCCCAGAGGGCTGAGCATGGCCTGGGCATTCATCCACCTGGTGCCACACAACCACGATGTGGCAAGCAGACGTGACAGCCCCTAGGCCTTGGTGGCCCTGTTTGGTACCTGACGTCCCGAGTTGTGGCTGATGTTCTCCTGGGAGGAGGCTCTGCTCCGGCGTTTCAGGTGGTTAGGCAGGCAGGCAGTGAGCTTTGGGGCTCCCTTCACATCCTCATCGGAGGTGTCCATATCAGCAGAGTAGGGGGACCGGGACTGCTCCATCCAGGGGCTGCCTTTGGAGGGAGAAGGCTTCAGTATCAGGACCCAAGAGATACACATCCCTCAGCACAAAGCCCCAGACATCAGTCCCATCTCTCGGACAAGCAAATAAGCAGGTCAGTTTACTCCCTCTGTCCTTCAGTGGAGTTGCAAGCAGAGGTTCAGCCTGCAGCTCCATCCACCTAAACAGGGACCTGCTGAGCTACAGGCGGGCACGAGGAGCATTCCCTTCACCCCCTCAGACCTCAAGCAGCTGGGACCCTCACCAAAACCTGCTCCTGTCTCTTCAGTCATGTTGCAGCCCAGGTTTGGACACTGCTCCTCATTCACTTTGGGTGCTGGGAGCATTTCATCCACACGGCGCATAAGTTACGAAAGCAGGGAGTGCATCTTCCCAAGGTGCAGTGAGGGCTGGGGAGATCTCTTGGATAGCTCTCACAGGCACTTTTCCCTAACAGGATGCTGGAGCCCAGACACCTACCAGGCTTTGAACTTCTCTCCAGGCTCCGTCTGCGTGCATTGAGTGTGAGCCGAACCTCCGTGCTGAAGTGCTGCTCCGGCGGGCTGAGGTGCTGCTCCTGCTCCCTCAAGATGTGGAATACAGCTGCCAGGTCAGCCTCCTCCAGCCGAGGCTCTCGGGGAGCATCTTCAGCTGAGCCAGAGAAATCTGGGAAGGACTGAGAGACGGGGGCTGATGCTGGGGACTGCCCTTCCCACCTCCTCAAGCAGTTCCTAGCTTTGTCCTCCAATAGCTGCACGGATGAACCCTTTATAACACCGATTTTAAGCAACCTGGCTTACAGGCTTTTTAATCTTAAGGCTGAGCAATATTTCAGATGACTGCCAGGGGGCACTGTTAGCTTCTATGAGAGCTAGGCACGGTCCCATCCGCCAGGCTGACAAAGTCTTGGGCCCCAAGATCCAGCCTTTAAAACATCACACACTTTGACTTGTAAACCCAGCAACAACCGTCTTCTCCTCAATAACCAGTACATCGACTTTCAATCAGCCCTCCTTATGCTTGCATTAAATTCCACAGCATAAGGGCAAGCTTAGATAAAGAATGTACATATCTGCTTAAAGAAAGAATGAATCTGCCTATTTGCCTCAAATCCTGTCTGTATTCTCACAGCCAGCTTGCATGAAGCAGTTTGTGCAGTTTTGTGCCCCATGTTCTCTCCTCTGACTGATGGGGTCTTTCTACCCTCCCCTATGGCCTTGCAGGATTCCTCT
Organism: Pavo muticus; assembly: GCA_016647715.1. Lineage (NCBI taxonomy): Eukaryota > Metazoa > Chordata > Aves > Galliformes > Phasianidae > Pavo > Pavo muticus. The sequence continues at coordinate 185,885 of JACDJE010000671.1, read as the reverse complement.
TCTGAACCTCTCACACAAAACTGCCAGCAAACCATTTCCCCAGTGCTACTTCATGGGGGAAAGCAGCCCCATATTGGATGGGATGATGGGAGAGAAAGCTGTTTTCAACATTCCTTAAGTGCTTAATGTTCTGCTCCCAAACACTGGCTGGAAGCTAGGGCATCCCACAGCCCTGGGACAGCACAAGATATAGCCAGCAAAGAGATCAGCCCAAATCTGGAGGGAGAGGTGCGGAGAGTCCTCACTGCAGTCAGCTCTCCTGCTTCTGTCTCAGGACTCCACACAGAGACTGGCACCACTGCCTCCCAAAGCCACCATGCAACCCAACAGCCAGAGCAGCAGGAGGAGGACAGGGAGAAAGGCAAGCCCAGTACCTGGAAAGCATCACAGCTGATGGCCACTGGAGAGAGCTGGGCAGACTGACGGCGAGACTGGGCAGAGTACTCCGAGTCCAGCTCGAAATCAAAGGGGTGCACGGACAGCAGGCGCTTTGTCTTGCGCATCTTGGCATGGAAAGTGCAAGAAGGGAAAATTCAGCTGACTTCCATGGAAAGCAGAAGGGCCCTCATCCGCTTAGTTTGCAGGAATCTGTCTGTGGGAAGCTCCCAGTATGGGAAGCTCCCACTTTTCCTGGAGAACACTGGGCTCTCAAGAGTGCTCTGCTTGCAGGGAGCCAGCTGTGTAGGACTGCATAGGACTGAACTCAAAGACCTGGTTTGCGTGGTCTCTACATCAGGACTGTGGCTGTTAGCAGACAGCAAGATGCTCTGCTTTTTTGTTTATACAGGCAATGAAAGCAAGATGAGCAGCTGAACCCCTCAGCAAGAGGCTCAGGAGCTGCTCTTGGGGCCTGAAGCAGCTCCATACCTCTGATTCTGGGAGCAAACCTCCCCAGATATGGGGAAGGCCTCGAGCTGGTCTGGGAGAGGGGCTAATATCAGGAAGCAGAGCAGAGAGCAGAACCCAGCCACCACCACCCAAGGTAGGCTACACTGCACCCAGGAGGGATGAGTGGCCGCAGGGGAAGCCCTTACTCTGCTGTAGCACTCTGCTTCAGCTCCATGGAGTGCATCATCCTCATCATCGCTGTCGTCCCCAGTGCCACCATTGGCAGGGATCTGGCATTCACCTGGAGGAGACAAGGGCATGGTGAGCACGGGCAGCTCCTGCACCCTGACCCTGGGGCAGGCAACCACCACCCTGGTGTCCCACCAGTGCATGTCACAAAGTCTGATCTGGAAACATCTCCTTCAGTTTTTATTGTTCAGCATGCTGCACTGTAGCTCCTATGTGGCACACATAAGAGGAAGTGGACAGTGGGAAGAAAAGGAATAAAAAACCCTCTAGAAAGAGCAAAATGTCCAATGGCTAGGTTGTCTTCCTGCAAGAAGAAAGCAGCCTAAATGCACAAATTCAGTGCATTTGTTATGAACACAGCCAGCTTCAAGCACATGACATGAATGCACTGAGATCATGGCGAGTACTTGCAAGCCACAAGTCTGGCAAGCAACAAAAAGCCCTGTTGTTTCAGAGTCTGCCCTCAGAAGCCCCAGGGGTGCTGCAGGGCAGGGGATGAGCAGTGAGGCTCCTCATCCCAGCCACACCGAGCAGCCCTGGGGTACCCACAACCAGAGGGGGCGAAAAGAGAAACAGCAGCAACCTCCATCCTACTGCAAAACACAAACTGCAGTTCTCTTTTTGACTTACTGTTGATGTCTGGCAGGCTGTAAACTCTGTCATGAAGACCTGAACAACAAGAGAAAAAAAAAAGGGGGGGGGAAGATAAATAAATGTTTTCTCTAGGTAGCTTGCACAGAACAAGCCTCAGAGCAACACTTAACCACAGTTCTCGGTCTCCAGCCATCACAAGGCACAGCCATCAAAGGCTCTTTGGAGAGAACAAAGTGAGTGCTCGGAGACAGAGCCTGACTTGGAAAATCAGCTTGGATATTAGGCACAATATCTCCTCAGAAAGAGCAGTGCTGCAGTGACACAGCTGCCCAAGGAGTGGTGGGGTCACCATCTCTGGAGGTGTTCCGTAACCGTGGGGATGTGGCACTGAGGGACGTGGGCAGCGGGCATGGTGGGCTGGGTTAGGGTTTGACGTGGGGATCTTAAAAGTCTTTCCCAACTGGAATGGTTCTGTGATTCTCTTATCCTTTTTAAATATAAAAAAAAAATCTCAAACACATCCCACAGGCATTGTGCTGGTGCCAAGGAAGCGCACCAGCTGCAGAGGTGGCAATCACAGCTGGGCACAAACAAACCACAGCCAGGCAGAGGCAGAGCTGAGATGCCACGACAGGCTTTGGGCCTGGCAGTCAGTGCCACCTGCTGACAGCGGCTGCTGCATGCACAGCAGCCAGGCTCAAACCTCAGACCCTAAAATCCCGAGGGCTTGGCATGGCTGCGGCAGGTTCTGTGCCTGCTGGCTGTATGTGCCAGACAGAGACGTGACAGCAGGGAGCTGAAGCTGCTCCATCTACCACATGGCAAGCCTGCAGGCAGCCAGCATACAGCCAGTTGTTAAGCAAACTCCTTAGCAAGCAAGGTGAGATCGTTAACCCCAGCTGAAGACAGAGCTTGGACATCCTACCTTGCTGCCTTATGGGTTATCAACGCTAAGTTCCCTGGCTGGCATCCCTTTGGGCGCCTGCCCAGCTTGCAGGACAGCAGAAGCCCCAGCATTTGTCCTCACCTAGAAGAGCTGAATTCCCCTTCTGCCCTGGCTGCAGCCTGCCATAAAGGGACTGCAGCACCTTGGCACTTCCAAACCTCTTGAAACGGGACCGCACGTGCTCGTAGTACCACTCGAGGGAACCGATCTTCACCACCCTGCCCCAGGAGAGAAGCACACAGAGGTGAGGCAGACTTGCCAAGGCAGACCCTCACCCCGCTCCCACCCCACTGAGCAGAAGGATCACCCTTAGGGTATGAGGAGCAAGCAGAGGATGCAGAGAAAGGAGATCAGCACAAAGCTGTCCCTGGTCATCACAAGGGAGTTGGACTAGGTGACCTTCAAAGGTCCCTTCCAACTCTAATGATTCCATGATGACAAACTGAGGGTGGTGCTGAGGCTGCATAAACTCTCCATCCCAACGCCCCAGTACGTTGCCCATACCTGGAGAGGCGGCAGGGGTCACAGACCCAGCCCTGCTCCCTCTTGTTGTAGCGGCTGCAGCTCTTGCAGGTGTAGAAGCGGCAATCCAGGCACTGCCTCTTGCTGTTCAGCAGGAACTTGAAGGGCTGCAGGCAGTGCACGCAGTGCGTTTCGTTCAGGTGGGACTGGTGGGTCAGGAACTCTCTCTTGCTGCTTTCCTGGTCTATCTTGCACTTCAGGTCCCTGCAGATGCATCCCAAAAACGGAGAGGCTTGCATTAGGTGGTGAAACAGCACCCAACAGCAGCTCCCTCCTGCTCCCAGCCCCGGACACCTGCAGTAACCCCAAGGAAATCAGTGCTACCGCTCCGATTTTTGCATCACTCTATCCATGAGCAGATTTCTCCACTGTCTGTTATGTTTTCATCCCGGGTGCCTTTCCCCAGCACACAATATCATTTCAGCGAGCTCAGCAGCCTCTCACATGGCAAACCCAGGAACACTCGGTCAGCCCAGGGAATGATTTTCCAGGGAGCACCTCGAGTCCCACAGCTGGTGGAAACAGCTGCAGGGCAAATCTAATTAATAACCTATCACGGGGTAAAACTGTGCCCAGCTGACCAAGGCAGTGGGCTCTGCATTCAGAGCAGGTCTCTATGCATCAGGATCTGCTGCTGCTACATTTCAGATCAGATTTGGCTGTGCTAAAACCAGTCCTTTTTGCTGCATGGGGCATCTCTTTGCCACCAAACCCTCTGCAACAGCTGAAATGCATTTCAACCCACACCTTCAGGGGCTGGAGGCTTTACCCAAAGGCTTTCTGTTTGTTCTCTGTGCTAGCCCAGGTATGTTTGCCTTCTGGGCTATGGTTGAGTGATGGTATTTGACTTGCAAGAGGCCCTAGCAGGCTTGTTTTCCATCTGGGCAGGGTGAGGGAGCTGCGTTTTGCAGGGCAGAAATTGGCCAGGACCAGAAAGCTCAAGCAACCAGGAGGCTTTGCACTTCATCTGGTCACCTACACCACTGCAAAGCTTCCCTGTGGAGCTTCCTGATGGGGCAGCTTGCACTCACTGTGGAACACAACATGTGAAAATAAGCAGTAAGCTTATATGCAACTACATAAAACAAACCCCAAAACACAAAACCCACCCAGCTGCAGGCTGTGGCAGCCTCACAAACCACCTTCTAAGCACACAGGCCAAGGAAGCAGGTACTGCACAAACCCAAACCGCTGCCCTGATCTTAACCCCAGTGGCACAGCAGCATTCAGTCTGAAAGAGCAAATAGCAAACAAAGAGGAAAAGGAAAGCTTCCCAGGGACACTGCTTGCCTTTGAACTCGTGGCACGCTGCGTTCATCCATGGCTTCACCAAAAGGGCTGCAGGTTTGGGTGCTGACCCCAAGCTTTGGGCTGCACCCAGCGCTCCTTTGCCATCCTGAGCCCAGCAGGATCCGATCTTTCCCTGGACTGCCTTTTCCTGTTCTCAGAGCCAGTCGGACCCCTTCGCCTTCCCTCCCTCGCCCTCGAGAGCTGCTAAAGGAAGGACAAGCCTCAGCCCGACCGGTTTAAAACCTGCATGCCTCCATCAGTCCGTCCCAGCAGCCCATCCTTGCGCTGCTCTGCTCAAAGTGAACCAGCAGCAGGGATGCGGGGAGATGCCAGCTGCTCTGTCCCTAAAGCAAAGTGTTCTGGCAGCGAGCTTCATGCAAGGAGGCATTGAGATGCCCAGCAGAGGCTGCTCCTGAATTCCTCAGGCACATAGTTGTGTGGTTTCTGGGCAGCTGAAGCCTTTGTCCATGTTGGGTGAATAGCTTCTGACAAAAACACAGAGAGCAGGCTGAAAGGGAAGAAAAAGACCGACTGGGGGAACATTCCTTCAAGCTTTGCATGTTGAGACAGGCCCAGGGAACCAAGTGGGGATGGCCAGAGCAAAGGGAGCAGGATCAATGGGATTCTTCCATTATGTCCCAGCTTGTCACATGCAGAAAATGCTAATGTATGCTCTTATCCAGCATGCAGGTGCATGGCAGGCTTGCCCAGAACACGGGATGGTCTGGTATGGCCTGAATCTATAGGCATATCTGCTGTACCATAAATCTATACCAGCTTTAGCTTGATGGAGACAGAGAGCTGGGCTGGTGATCCCATGCACACATCTCTGGCTGGGTGACATGCTTGTACTGAAAGACGCTGGTGCTCGGGATGCCTGTGCTGCAGGAGAGGTCAAAGCACACTCACCCGTTTTCATAGAATGAATTTCAATCACATTTATCGCTTCCTGCTTGCACAAACCAGACAAACAGGACTTGCTATCCTGCCAGCAACAAAATGGGTTCCTCTCACTTGAGCTGACTTTGGACCCAACCTTCCTGCCGCCTTCAGCTTTTGTTTGCAGGGCCAGCCCCTGTTCTGAACAGCCATGTGCACCAGCAGCACCTTTCTTTGTGCTCAGAGCTCACCAAATATCTGTCTGCCCCATAAGCCTCAGCAGCGCCAGGCCCCACAGAGTTAACACAGGTCCTCAGTGGGGCAGGAAGCAGCTAATGGAGCAGAAAAGGGCATTTAAAGGTTGCAGCATTCCAGAAGCACCTCTGAGATCTGCAGTGCTTGTCCAGATGGAAAGCTAAATATGAAAGCTATGACTGTAGGGACACAGGCATCGCAGCACTTTGCATTTCAGGTGGGAAGCAGAGGAGCACACAGGAATAAGCTGGGACCACAGAATAGCCCAGCTTTTCCCCTATTTCTTTAGTTTTTACTTAACCTTTTTATTTACCCTACCTGAGTTCGGTGCTTTTCTCTGCCTCGTCCCAACCCTGATACTTTCCTCTTTGGAGGCTCAGGGGCTCAGCTGCAGCTATGCTGACCCACAACCAGACAACACTCCCTATGGGATCCACACAGGGCACCCAATTAAGCCAGCCTGGCGCCAGATCAAGTCATTGAGGAATTCACATCGCCCACTGCTTTGCTGAAGGGCACAGCAATGTCCGTCCCCACCTCCCTCCTCCAGGCAAAGCACAGCTCTGTCACACAGGAGACACTAGCCCTTTCCAGTAATCACAGGTCTTACAGCACCCTTGTCTGATCTACGTCCTGCTTCAGAGCTACCAGCTACAGGATAGCAATGATAGGGAATTCTCTCTGCCTCCCACACAGTAATCAGATATGTAATCAGCAGGCTCCAAAATTTCCAGCTGAGAGCTTGTGGTGAATGGCACACCTCATTTGCCCTGCTCAGCATCCTCAGTGCAGGCAGTGGGCAGAGTTGCTCAGCCCAGCAGATCGGTGCCTGCAGGAATTGTGGCTGGGCAGGGGCTCTTGTTCCTGGTTAATCACTGCAAGGGTGCCTGGCCAGACCAACAGGGAGTTCTCAGAAGCACGAGGAAGCCCACTGCAGGCAGAGGAACCTGTTTTCCCACCAGCTGTCATCGTATCATGAAGCACATCGCACAATTAAAGCACAGCGTCTCGCATGCCATGAAAAGGGAACTTTAAAACCTACTTGCTTCCCTCGCCACTGAAAACAATGCTGTTTTCTTACACACGCTTGGGAAAAACCTGCCTTAAATCCTTGCTTGGGCTGCCACAGTGCTGCTAACTCCTTTCCTTTTTAGTGTGTGCATCAATTTGCAGTTCAGTGATTTTATTTTATCCCAATCCGTGGCTCCCTGAAGTTACCCCAGAATGGCACAGACTGTGATGGAGTGTATTTCAGCCTCCTGACAACTGCTGTACTCCTCTCAGTTATTTCCCAATGGTCCTTCCAGGGTCTGTAGGATTCCAGGTCCCACTATATTGCAGAGCATCGTTCACCCGGGGTTGGAACTAGATGACTTTTAAGATCCCTTCCAACCTAAGCCATCCTATGATTCTATTCTATGGAGTGTATGAGAGCTCCAAAACAACACAGTGGCAGAAGACCCCACTTAACCACATGGCTAAGGACTCTTGGGAAACGGATCCCACCAGCCAGTAGGATGCACTGAGTAGGGCCAGATAGGCTGCCCCATCAACTACCCTGGTTACACCGACACAGCTGATAACATCACCTATCAATCACTACATTCAGTTTACAGCCCTCTCCTCCATGCCCACTGCTTTATCCATACTCAACACAAGATGCAGGAGCCTATAGCTCCCATTGGCAGGCACAGGTACTCACTCCAGCCGCTCCTCCTCTTTCTTCCGCAGGTCAAAGTCACGCTGAACCACTTCCCAGACATGCTTGGCCTCCTCATCGGTCAGCTTGGAGAGATCCAGCTTCCTCCCCATCTTGCAAGGCAAGCCTAAGTGACAACCAGAGGCATTCCTATAGCCGGCCCCGTTACCCAACATGCTGCTGGGCCCCACCTCCGTGACCGCCCCAAATAATGGGGCCGCAGGCGGGCAAACTGGCTCCTGCCAGCCCCACACCTCATCCACCCAGCTGGGTTAAAGGAAGCGCTGACTCACTGCCAAACCACTCGTGTTGTGCAGGGAGCATAGATCCAACCAGTCTTAAAGCACCTCCCCAGGGAAGGCAAGCATGGAGGCAAACATAGACAAGTTCCAAGCATCCCACCACCAACCCTGCTCTGTGCCCCACCTCACCTCGTTAAACCAGCAGCTTTAACGAGGGAAATGGGAGCAGCTGGATGCCCAAGCTACGCTGTCTGCCCTCCCAGCAATTTGGAGAATATGAACTGCACCAGGAGCAAATAGCCTAGTTAGCAGACAGCGCTCCCCTCATTTACAGTTATCAAGAGAAGATGGTTTGACAGGATTTAAAAAAAAAAAAGCCAAACAAATGCTAGGCATCTCATGTACCTGGAGGAATATATTTAAATTGCAATAATCCAATTAGCAAAGCTGGTCTTGTTGCTGTATTTGCTGTTTGCTGTCTTGGTAAAACACTCCCTGTGCCTTTAAGCGAGAATTCCCTGTATTACATATACTAAAAGAAGCCCTTTTCTTATCTTCATCAGAGAAGGAGAAAAACATTCTGCCCTAAAAAGGCTGAGTGCAGTGGGAGCAGCCAGCCCTGGAGGGCTTTGGCCACTCGGCTGACGCGTTCTGCCCGCGTGGTGCAGGGAATTATCTCCCCCACTAACTCACTTGAAACAAGATTAGGCTAAACCCTATGGACAGAGCCAGAAAGGGATTTTTCAATCCAAACTTGGATGGATTTTGTACATAAAAAATGATAATTATGGACACTGGGTATCAGGGATGCGTGATCTCTGGATGCCATGCATTGATTTCCAGCCCCTCTTCCAACAGAGATGCTGTCCTGGTGAAAGCAATTAGTTTTTTGGCAGGGGTGAGATGTGAGCTGAGCCATCCTTACGTAAGTGTGTCTGCAAGCCTGTGCGCCCCAGTGCATCCAAACAGCACAGCGGGCTGATAGATCCCAATTAACATCATAACGAGACCCTGTTCGAGGACCTGCCAACTCAATTACCAGGTCCCAAGTGCTTGGGATTGGAGTGGTGTGGGAGGCTTCCTGGATGCGGGCCCATAGGTGGCCATAAGTGTTGTGTCTCTTTGGGAACTGCATTCCTTAGGGGAAGCTCAGTGATATGGCTACCTGAGTAACTTGGGTACGGTTATAATTGGGGCTCAGTTTGTGATTTTTGGCCTCGTCAGATAAGGAAAAGAGCAGTATTTTGGTGGCAGCTTCTTGAAGAGAAATGTGCCCTTGTGGAAGCAGGGCAGCCCTGAGCATGTGCTCCTCTGCAGTCATCCCCGAGTCATGAGATCCCTCGGCTCTGTGGTTGCCTTCCATCAGCCCTTGGCACTTCTATAAAGACCCATTCTCACCCACTCCCATCACGCTGGTGAAGAACAAGAAGGGCAAGGAAGGGTTGCACAGTGCCCCTGCTACTTCTGTACATGGCCCATAAGGGTTTGATACAGGTTTTGTCTATTAATACAGATGTGAAATTCTGTTATTGCGTGACCATATCTCATTTGTTGGCTACCAGAATGACCCCAGCAGCCTCCCCTAAAGAAAATGGCCATTTGATGGTAATTATCTTGGAAAATGATGTTCTGATATTGGTTGCAATTAGATAAACACAGTCACAGGATTAGAAAAGAATGTTTGCAGTGTCATCGTTAGGGTGGAAGCTGTATTTCATATAGGGGTGTTTTTGCTGCTCATGTAAACATAGCAGATTCCAAATTCCTACAAATCCCTACAAATTCCACCACCTTTTTTTCCCCAACTAAAGCCTTAATAAGAAGGAAATCCCATCCCCTTGCCTAACAAAAACCTAGCTGGGAGAGCTCCCATCAGAAATCGATGTTTTAACAGGAACAGCCCTCAACTTGTGGATTTCCTCTACTGATCGAGGTGAATTTGGTCCTATAGGAATGTCTGATTTGTGCTGATAAAAATGTAATTCAAACCACTGCCTGAGGAAAGGTGGTAAAATAGTTGGCAAAGGCTGTCACTTGACAGCTCCCAGGAATTACCAAGGTAAACAGTAGCTGAACAAACATGAGTTAATCACTTTCAGCTCATCAAGGTCATGTCAGACACAGGTGTTACAACCCGGCAGCAACACGATATGTTCACGGCTAAAGGATTGTTCTGGGCTTAACAGAGTGCAGGCACAAATCCCTCCCAGCCTGGGAGATGAGGCCTGAGAAATGCTTTTAGGGTCAGAGCCTGGAGCTGGGTGAAGTTCATCACTCATTTTAGCATTTGTTGGGGAGTCATGCCAATGACCAATGGACCAACACACCTTATAGGTGAAATGCTCGTAGATTTTTCACACAGAGGGTGGTGAAGCACTGGAACAGGTTGCCCAAGGAGGCTGTGGATGCCCCATCCCTGCAGGCATTCAAGGCCAGGCTGGATGTGGCTCTGGGCAGCCTGGGCTGGTGGTTGGAGACCCTGCACATAGCAGGGGGTTGGAACTGGATGGTCATTGTGGTCCTTTTCAACCCAGGCCATTCTATGGTTCTATGATTGGGCCAACAGTACTTCAACGGGTCACAAAATCCAAGGTGAGGGAGGCTGCTCAATGACTACAGTGCTGATCCCACATTTGGTAGTGTTTCACAAGGAGATCAGACCAAGCAGAGGACAGACAGATTTCTACCCCCTCTCCCTGAGGACCATCCTAACCCATCTTGGATCGCTGGGCTTTCATCCTTGTGCTCAAATACAAGTAGTACCCCAGAATAGCCTTATTACTGCAGAGTTGGAAGTCTTTACAAGCAGCTCAGATTTGGCATAAGGTCATGCTAACCTTGTCTTGAGGCAGAGGATGGACTGTCTGTATCATTCCTCATTTCATTTCAGCAGACTATTCCCTTCTAGCTTGCAGAACACCCTAAGGCTCTTCACACCATTTTGACAATGAGGAAATGCAAGCTTTGCTGTGGTCATCAAAATGAAATAGTCCCAGAAAAGGCATGGGAGGGATATACTGGGAGTATCAGTGTATCTTCTTTTACTCTTTTATAATTTATATCACAACCAGGAACGCAACCCTGCAGCAGGGACTTGGCTTGACACTATCTGTATGGATAGCAGTGATAGAGAATTTGCCAGTGGAAGCAGCTGGGCCCTGAGTGCCTACACAGATGCGAAGAAGGTTACACCAATCAGGTAAGGACACCCAACTGGATGTTCTTGTTCAGACAATTAGCAAGGTCAAAAATGAACTGCATTCAGGCACGCAAACACAGTTCTAGAAAGCTAATTGCCTGAGAAATGCAGGAGTCTGCGCATGTCTAGAGTGCTGGCTTTGGGCTGTCTGAAGGCACAGGCTGCTGCTGCTGAACCCATTTCTGCTTCGCTAGAGTCTCGAGGGGTCTCTTCGCCATGCTAAAAGCAAAGCTGATACCTCTAAAAAGAAGCAGACCCCAAGCATCCATCCTTCATCGCTCCAGTTTTCTGGGATAACCATGGGCACACTGGGGAGGAGCAGGGCAATGGGGCTGGCTGCAAGAAGCAGAGCATTGGACTCAGCACGTAAGGTGGCTGACCCCAGGGAGGACATCCTTTGAGAAACCATCCTGATGTTTATTCTGCAAGCTGGCACAATCACGAGGAATGCATATCGCTAACTGAAGGCGTGATTGAATTCAGAAGCAAAGCAGAACCCCACCAAACAAACAACTTATTCCAACTCTGCCAGGAGGGAGATGAGTTTTTCAGTCGTTAAGCAGAAAACAAGCCCGTTTTGCTCCCAGTGCTGTGACTTAGGAGTGTTTTGCATGGTCATGGCTGGGCCAAGGACGCTTCCCCAGCAGGGCGTACAAACTCAGGCTTGAGTTTTCTACCTAGAGGACAGTTCTGTAGGAGCCTGCATGCAAAGAGGAATAATCTCAGGGCCACGGCTCAGCCATTCATGGACTTGGAGGGCTGCCAGGGACCTATAGGGGAAAACAAGCCCTTGTTGTTCCTGAGGGATGACTTGCATCCCGCCCTGGGTTACTCACGAGGAAGTAGGGGTGTAGTGGCAAGATAAGGCTCTGTGTGCAGCTGTTCAGCTAGATCCTGGTCCTGCTGGCAATGGTGATGAATGTGGTGTTGACTTAAAAGCAAACAAAACACAGGCAGTGAAATCTCTAGCAAGGCAAGACCAGGCCGTGTTGGTGCACCAACATGGTGTTCCATGCTAGGACAACCTGCCCCTTTGCTAAGTCTTCCAAGATGATGCTCTTCCTTAATCCTCTCCAACCAGGATTTTCCAAGGTCAGAGCTTCCAGTAGTTTATTTTCCAAAGGAACGTTCGATTACAAAGGGCCTTGTTTTGTTCCTTTTGGGCTCCAGTATCTTCATGGGGTGCTTTGTGCTGGTGGAGGCACTAGGGCCAGCACCGTTGGCAAGCACCTTGGCACACCTCTGCCACCCACATCAACTGCAGGTGTGTGCCCACACCGTGGGATGCTTTCAGACAATTGCTCTATTTATTTTATGCAGGTGTTGAAAGAAATAATTGGCTTTCTTTTTTTCTGTTGTTACCCCCCAGTAAACTGCTCCTGCGTGAGATAGCACTTTGGCACTCCCAGACCTGACCAGGTGCTCAGAGATTTATCTGCCTTTAACCCAAGCAAGGGCATGAAGCAGGACAGCATGCTTTTGGCTGGCTGAGGACGATTGGGGCAGACATATGATGTGATAAATGCTGGAAATGAGGATGCAGAACCCAAGAGTTAGACACTTAGATAGCAAACAACTAGCTGGGCAGTGCTTTTGGCTGCTCCCAAGCATCCATCTCCATCCCTATCACGACAGAACTGCTTGGCAGCACTTGAGCTGAGTGGCTTGGGTGAAGGCCATGGGATTTGTTTCCACCATCCCTGAGCTGCAGCCTTTTTTCAGCCCACTGTCCTGCCCCAGGCTGTATTTTGAAGCTGCTGGGTCTGGAGTTGTCCCCAGGCCCTCACAAAGCTCTTCCAGTTGTTCCTCATCCTTGTTTGAGACGTACTCTGTATTTTCTAACCAGAAGGTGTCTAGCATTGACTCCCAGCCCTTGGGTTGCTGCTGTCCCTGTCAGACCCTGGAGGCAGAGAAAGGGATGGGATGGAGCTGTGAACCACTCCCAGCAAGGTCACATAAGGAGAGCCCCGCTGGCCATGCGGAGGGCTGCCGGTCGATCTTCTCTCTAATGAGTTTCCATTTGGCTGTTTCTGAGCAGTGCCAGTATTTCTGTCCTCTTTTCAGTGTGCTGGAGAGAGGTGGCCTTCAGCCAGGGTGCAGAGCGAGGTGCCCTAAGCAGAGGGGAGGCAGAGCTGTTTTGCAAGGTTCTTCAGATTGATAGGGAAAGGGAAACTTTTAGCCCATCCCAGCCTGAAAGCACATTTCATTTGAAAGAAAAACAACCTCTTGCAGCGGCTCCCCTTGGGATGTGACAGCCAGAGATGCTCCCTGCTCATCTAATAAGTGGCTAATGAGTAGGTTTGAGCAGGGATCTGGCTCCGATGTTTCTCAGTGCTGCTCCTGCCTGTCTGCCTCTCTGGGCTGCAGAGCCAATGTCAGGTCTTATCCTTTTCCTGTTGCCTGATGGCTAGTGGGCCCACTTGCATTGCTGCAGGATCCTGCTTTTGGTTGCATGGGTGCTCAGTGCAGTATTTCATACCAACAGCATGCTTAGAATTATAGAACCATAGAACATCCCAAGTTGGAAGGGACTCACAAGGGTCACCCAGTCCAACCCCCAGCCCCACACAGCATCACCCAAACCCAACCCCTGTGGCTGAAAGCGGTGTCCCAATGCTCCCTGAGCTCTGGCATCAGGGTTGTGCCCACTGCCCTGGGAGCTGCAGGCTGCCATGAGGACTCTCCTCAGCCCCCTCTTTGGAGAGCTGCACCACAAAAACTACACTGGTGATCTGGTTGGGCTGCTAGAGATGAGCTGATAGTCATCTGCCCACCACCAACCTCCTCACACACCAGGCCAGACCCAGTAACAATGAACGTCACCTGCTTTTCTTTTCCTTCAGCTGTCAAGGCAAGCTGAAGGGCAAACCAGAGGCCACACAGCTGCCTGTGTGTGTGAAGTCAGATGACATCCACATCAGAGCTTGCAGTGATAAAGAGAAACTTTCAGCCCATTCCAGCCTGAAAGCATAAAAGAAAAACCAACTCTCACACGGCTGTAGCAGCAGTTCCTTCCCCTCTTGGTGTTTCTGACAGTGGTACCCAGCATCAGGAGAGCTCCCAAGCCACCTCTGGGAAAGGGGAGACATCCCCATAGGGGTGGGTGCAGCAGCCAAAATACTGCAAGCTCCCTCTCCTCGCTAGTCTTGCAAACACTCAGCTGCAAAAGGTGCTGCGCCTCACTCTGCTCGGTGCTTCCCTTCCTGGCCAAAAGATTGCTGGAGTGAAGGGATAATCTTGGGGATGCTCCGGTTTCCTTGTGCCACCTTGTGGAGTGAGGCAAAAAATACAGGCTGTAAACGTGGGAGGAGGGCACTGGAGAAAGGCTTCTCTCAAAAGTACACCACCTCCGAGTCCTCCAGGGATGATGGGGCTGGGGGAGCCCCCTGGGGATGGTTTGGGGTGCCAGGGTGATCCCATCCAGCTGGCTAAAATCTCCACACATCCTATGGCTGCTGGCGTGTTGCATTGCACAGGCTGTCCAAAGACTGCTGTGCACATGGCTGAGAAAACCACATCAGGGCTGAGCACTCAGCGAGCTGGACCTCGGCATGGGGACAAAGCAGAGGGATTTTTCCCTTAGCTGGAGGCACTGCACATTTCTCTCACACAAACAAGTTTTTCACAGCTCTCTTGCCAGGTACTGCCGACAGAGAGGTGCCCTCCCCACCCTCCCAAGAGCTTAAACCATGGAAAAGAAACAAACACCAACTCTAAGGGTTTGGTGCCTTCATTTTTTGCCTTTGGAAAATTCTCCTGACCCCCCAGGGAGTGCTTACAAGTTCCTTTTCTCCTCCCCGTTCCTTCTCTTTGTGGAGAAGGAAAATCCCGACTGCTGTCCCATGACTGCAGTGAAGTCTGGCCAAGCTTGGAGTCTTAGAGGAAAAAAAATCTCCTCTTTCCCTTTGGTATCCCTCATCCTAGTTGAGTACAGGCCAAGCTGGCATTTCTGTGGAGCGTTTTAGGTCGTATAATGTAAAAATCTCTCCTGCTGTTAGAAACCAAAGAAAATTTGGCCCACCCTGCAGCATCCTCCTTTAAATAATATCTCCCCATATTCCTATCATAGCATTATTCAGGTTGGATCCTGCAGAGCATCATGTCCAACCATCACTTACCACCACCAAGTCCTGTGGGCTGCCAGTCTGTGGCATGGCAGCACGGGAGAAGGCCTGCAAGCAGGTCAGAAGCAAGCCTTAGAGGAAATGCACACAGAGAATTAATTAAACTGAATATACAACCAATGCCTAATGAAGCAGGTCTGCTGGCACATCTCCCCACCAGGTATGTGGTTACGATGTCACATCCCTGTGGCTATTAGCCTCTTCCCAAGGCCATGAGGCATCGGCTTGCTGCCCCCCAGCTGTGAACCTTGGAGAGGTATTATTTCACATGCAGCGTGTTTTCATTTAGCCTGCGAGCTAAGTCTAGTTTTATCCCAGGACACGCAGAGCAGGTCGGTGGGGAAGCTCAGTGGCCAGATGTTTTCTGCAGAGGCTCCTCAGTTGCACAGCTAGAGGACATTAGTGGCAGCCTGCTCGGGGCTATAGATCAAGTGAGAAATTAGTGAGAACATGCTGCTGTCAGCAGGAACCACGGACGTGCCGTACTCTGAACATCGCCGCACGTCCCTGCTCCAGCAAAGCCTCCCTGCTGCAGAGCTGAAGATGGGATCAAGTTACTGAGATGGTGCTTCAGATCCACAAAACCCTTTGGCATCAGCTCCACAGCACCGAGACCAGCATCCCCATCCCTTCCCATCCTCATTGCTGCTTCCCCTTCTCCAGAAGAAAGGTAACTGTGATGGACCAAACTGTCAGTGACAGAGGACAGCAATCTTCAGCAACACTGGATTGCTCCAAAGGCTGGGGGGAAACAGAATGCAGGTTAGCTGTGATTGGAGGGAGGACACAAAAGAAAGCTCCCCGTAACATCAGGGTTGAGCAGTCAGAACTGTAGGTGATGCATGTTGGCCTCTTGGCACCCATCTCCTCTCTCTGGGGTGAAGGTGGTGATGGCACAACATGCCTACTGGAAGCAATGCATCACAAGCATCATCTGCCATGGACTCAGTCTCTCCACGTGCCTCCTCCCTGGGAGTGGCAAGCAGGGAACACATTGTCCCCAAGCAATGGGGACAGGATGCCTAGCCAAGACATTCCGGTCCCTCATGGTCCATAAATTACCCCAGGCACTGCTGGCACTCCCCCATTTGACCCATATGGGTCCTGTAAAAACCATCCCCATTCCGGCTCGCTTGTAGCCTACAGGTGGCTCACTGCTGGGTGTTTTTAGGGACAAAGCATGCTGTTGTTCTGCTTCGGGCAGGCCATGTGATTTTTGTGCATCCGGCTGCAGAATGGATGAATGAAACGTTTGATGGACGACGCGTTAGTCAGGCTGGCAGGGCTGCTGGCTCCACGTTTTATAGGGAGAGCTGAAGGCTTTTTTCCACTGGCTTCTGCCATCAGCGGTTGGAGAAGGTGGTAAACAGCAACAGTAACCACGCAAAGCTGTCCCCACCTCTTCCTGCCTGGGGACAGGCCCATCTTTCACATCCAGGGCCAGGGACAACCAGAGGCACCATGGGCCGATTCCACTTTCTGGTTCTTGGTACCCCAGCAGCACTAATGAACTGAAACCTCATTAAAGAAAAGCTATCTGGATGAAGGATGGATGCTGCGTTGCTGATGCCGCTCTCCTGCAGACAGATGCATTGCTCTGGGCATTGCCAAGACCAGCCAGCAAGGTGCCCGTGCTCTAAAAGATCTTCTGGACCAGTTTGGGCAAAAAAAAAATTGGCTTTTTTCACATCCTAAGGAGCTTCAGCCATTTGCAGGGGAAAATCCAGCATCTCCCACACCATGCTTCACCACCTCAACCCAAAGCCATGAGTACCACGGTGGTAGCACCACCTCAGACACGCACCTTGAGCACAGGCTGTTCCATATGCTTGGCGCAAATCACTTACAAGCCCCCGAGGGATAAATACATCCCAACCACACACATGCCATTTCCTGTTTTTTTTTTGTGTGTGTGTGCATTCTTTAAAATGCTGATTTTCCAAACAAAACAGTCACGATGTTGAGACGCTGTTTATGTCAGCTCCTCCTAAGTTTATAAGTGAGAGAGCACACAGCACAGCCTGGAACTGATACACTGGATACAGCCTGGAACTGATCCTGTAGCAGAGGGCTTTAATAAGAATGTACCCCACGGAGACCGATGCATATGGTATATCTATACCAAACTTTACATTCTCAGTGCTCTCCCTCATAGCATCTCTTGTAAGAGGCACCACCTGGAAGCATCATCTATGGAAGGAAACAGGAGCAACCCATTGCAACATTTTGCTTTGGCCCGAGCGCATCGTGCGTCCATTTCCAGACTCACACCTCTTATTCTGAGAAAGAGCTCAACAAGCTTCTTTCCTAGAAGCCGAGCATCGTGGCTCACATTACAGTTTAGCGGCCTACAAGCTGTGCATTGTGTTAGAGGGAAAGCATCCACAGTATTTACATAGTTGAGAGTAGTTTGTTCCTTGTCACTGGAAAGCTCTTGCAGCAGGATGTGTCTTTTTTTGCTGGCAGGCGCCAAGTTTCTTCACTTGAGTTATTATCTCCCCTGCAGTCCATGCAAGCATGGATTAAGAGAATATACATCCATACGTGCAGCCCATAGGCTTGTTTTTATTACTTCTGCTGGGGTTATCCCATCACTGTGATTTATTAGCAGTATTAGCATCAGTCAAAAACACTGCAACAAAACAGGCACGCTTTTATGGGATTCCTAAGTTGTTCTTCCTTCCAGGAGGATTTTCCCTCTGGTTGCATAGGAGAGAAACAGCCCCCTGGGATGGAAACTCTGCAGTGGTGTTTCTCTCTCTGTGCGCTCTAGAGATGCTCCTGCCCTTTTTTCTCCAGCTGCTTCAAAGCCAAGGGTGCCATCAGAAGTGGTATAAATGCCTCAGGAGACATTTGCACAGAGGCAGAAGGACAACAAGAAAGTAATAATACAGGAAGTGCAGAGAAAAGCAGAACAGAACAAAGCCTCAGAAAAATATTCCCTGGATTCCCTAACTGGGGTGGTGGTTATGGGGGGAGTGTTAGGAAGAAAGCAATGGTAAATGCTTTGGTGCTAATGAAAACCATCTATCAGCGAGCAGAATTAAAGTGCAATCTGCAGTCCTGCCCCAGTTTTAGCAGAGCAGCCCTCAACTCTTTGAAAGCAGCAAACATTGCTTGGGGGGCACGGCTGGACCCCATACATCCAACCATGCACAGACGGTTGGGTTGGTGGTGGAAGAATGGAGTGACTTTGGCTTTGGTGGAACCATGAATTTTACCATCATCATAGAATGGCTTCAAGTTGGAAAGGAGCTTCAAGACCATCCATTTCCAACCCCCTGCCATGGGCTGGCTGCCCCCACCAGACCACACTGCCCATGATGCCATCCAACCTGGCCTTGAGCACCTCCAGGGATGAGACAAACTTCTCACGGCAATCTCGTGGTAAGCAGCAGCCCTGCCTTGCAGGAGCAGGCTTTATCCCGGGGCTCAAAGGTGGCTGTGTGGCCTGGTGGATGCCCAAATAGTCCCTGGAGGAGAAGCCAGCAGATGGTGCTCAAGGATGGAGCCACAGTGGGAAGCTGCATCAGAAGTGGAACAACTTCAGGATTGCCTCAATCGTTGCACGCTGTGACATTCATTGCAATGCCCAAAGCTTGCCATGGACACTAGGACTAGAAATCTGCTGTGCTCCAGCAGGCTGTAGCAAGCTCACTTGTCCAAAATAGGGAATAGCAAATTGCATTTGTATCTTTTAACCCAGATTTGTTTTTTGCTAAGCAGAGGTATGGCTCCTGCTCCCCCCATGCATTCACAACCATCAGTGCATGTAAAGCAGCCACTTAGGCAGGATGGAACCAAGCACCGTGTTCATGTGAATTACACCAAGAAAATCCACAGTGCATTTCTTAGATTGCACGTAGAAATGGCTCAGCTGAAGCCCATAGATATCCAGAAAAGTGCTGCAGAATGTTGCCTCTCTGTTGAGATTTTGAAGGGCCTCAATCTGAGACCCTTATGGCAGGGGGGACACCAAGGTCCCCTTTGCATTAGGGCGAGGGAGCAGCATGCAGGGCCTTTTCTATTGCGGGTGGAAAGAGAATTCCTGAAAACCCTCGCCTTGACTCATTGCATTCAGCATGTCTGGTTATTAATACACCAGGGAGGAAATCCTGCTAAACTTAGTCACTGCCCTCCCTTGCTGTCTCTAGAAATTGCTGCCATGGTGTGATCCAGTGACCAGAGAGGGCTGTTAGGCGGCTGGGGAGAGAACAAAGCCTGTCCCTCTGGGTGTCCCCCTGTATTTCCTCATGGGATGCTGCAGTGATCTCCTTTGGGACCACAGAGCGAAGGAGCCCAAGTTCTCCATTGCTCACGCAGGGGAAAACTGGGGCTTTGCTGACTGAAAGTAGAGCAAACTGCTGTGGGCTTGATTGAAAAGCACAATGATGGACAGAAATAAAACCAGTTGTGCCTGTACTGCACTGGTTTCTACTGGTGGCAGCCAAGTGGACCTGCTGGGCCGTGCTCAGAGTGGGGCTGTGCGGTGCTGGGTCCCTTTGCAGGGCCAGCTTTCTCTCCGCACCACCGCCAGAATGAGCTACTGCGGCGGTTCAAGAGCTCAGCATTTCCCCAAAGCATTCCAGCTATTTCATTTTAATGGGGCTGATCTTTCAAATAGCAGAAAATCTAGAGCAAACATCATAAATCCCAGTTTGAAACAACACAAGAGAGTTTGACTGTTTGATTCCCAGGACACGACTGCAACTCCGGCCTCACGCGGACCAAAGAAAGGGCAAGAAATAAGAATTACTGCTTCTATACCTCAAGCTCTTGCAAAGACACAACCTGAACCAGAATGAAATGTTTAATTTCAGCATGCAGAGGGCTAAAAACAAACCCTAAAACTGGTTAGTACTGCCTAGTGAAAGGTTAACTGTAGTTATTCATGGCACAGAGGTGAAAAACGAATCACGGATCGCTCGCTCATCCGACTGATGTAGCACCTTTCAGATCACCTCTAGGAAGTTTTCTCTGGGCTATATGTATTAAAAAACATAGTCTAAGGGGCAAATGTTGATTGTCCAAGGGGCACGGGGAGTGGGGAACATAACCCCTACTTCTCCTGCTGCATTTGATTGGAAGCTGCACGAAGGGCTCAGCCGGGCTCTCCAGCATCCCAAAAGTGCTTCGAGGGAGCCCTGCGTAACTTGGTACGGCCCTTGGCATACCCTGGCTGCCGCCAGCATCCAAGCCCGGCCCTTCTCAACTGAAAGGCGTGCAATTAAAATAATCCGCCATCCCGCTCTTCGCCTTTATAGATAATAAGGAAATAGCGCTCTGGGAAGGGGAAGCAGCGCGGGGAGGCGTCCCTGGGGAGCTCTGGTTGGGGCGGGGAGGG
>JACDJE010000671.1:28988-165702 GCA_016647715.1 Pavo muticus | reverse complement strand
GGGTGGGTGGGAGGGAGAGAGGGAGGACGGCGTGCGATGAGCAGCTCTGACCTCAGCCCCTCCGCCGCCGCCAGAGCACAGCATCTGGATCCCATTTACAGCGGCCGGCCCCCGGCGGTACCGCGCCAGCCGCCTCCCCCGGCCCCGCTCAGAGCCGCGGCGGCCGCCTGTCGGGGAACCAGCGCACCCCGAGCGGCCCTCCGAGGAAGGCGAAGGGAAGCGGGGACGCTGAGCGGCACCGGCGCGGCCACAGAAAGGTGCTTCGGAAGGGGAGAACCCTGGAATAAGCGATATATTTTGGGGGTTCACTCAGGGGTAAGTGCCGCTGTGCTCGTAGCTTGCGCTCGCCTCTCTTCGTGACTGCTGCTTTTTTTAATGGGGGAAAGGGTTCAAAGCGTTTTAGGCAAAACTCAGAGCAGGAAAGGTGAAAGTCTTGGAGGAAAGCTGTGTTTTTGCTTTCAGTCTGCACGGAGAAGCAGTGCTGCAACAGGCTTGTAAAGCATAGCACCCCAGGAGCCTCCGTGCAGAGCCTGAGCACTGCAGGTGCATGGGGATGCTCCGGGGAAGCAGAGAATTGAATTAAACTCACTGAAACCCAACGGGGTTTCTCCACGGGTGCTTGCCTTCTATGCTTTGACATCACTACTGCAGCAGCTTGGTGGGGTGGGAGTGCAGAAGAGCTCAGGAGATGGTGTCCATGGAGCAGGAGCCCCAAAAAGGACGTTTAGGAGTGTGCTGCTGGGGAGCCTGCTCTTGGAATGCGTGGTCTGTGGGGCTGCCTGGGCACTACAAGGTGGGTGCATACATGGGACCCAGCGACGGCTCCAGGAAGGATAGTGACAACCTAAGGGGGGGTTTTCAGTGCGTCTTCCCTGTGGTAATCCCCTTTTTGGAGTTGGTTAAGGCAGCCCTAATCTCTCCTGCCCTAGGGCAAGAGATGCACTAACAAAGACTTGCCCACTCTACTGTGGGTCCTGCTGCTGGGCTTGTCCCCTGCAATGGGCCCATCATCTCCTGGTTGTCTGCACAGAGATTGGCTAATATCAGCTTTTCTCCCTGAGGGAAGGGCTCTTCAGCCCAGCACAGAGCCACCCCCCCCCTTTCCATCCATAGTCCCCTCACCCTCAGCTCCCTGAGATGTTTCAGGCAGCGATGCTCTCACCAAAGGGAGGCAGTGACTAATGGAGGAGACATCCCACCACCCTCTCTCCTCTGCAGAGCCCTCCCTTCCCAACCCCAGCCCGGTTGTGGCCAAACTGGTTTCCTGACCAGGCACAGAGGCCAAAAGGGGCTGGAGCAGAGGTGGCCAAAGCCACTTTCCTTCCAGCAGGCGCAAAGGGGAAACTCTCAGCTCATTCCTGGTGATGATTCATAGGAGCTCCCAGGGGAGAGACGCTGCATTTTACAAACTTCTGGCTTTACCCCATGACCGACTAATTACAAAGAATTATACACTGGTGTGGATGGTCAGATAATTGCCGTGCTCAAGTAGTTCTGCTGCTGGGGAACAACCAAACAGTTTGGGAGTTTTGCGGAGGCCAAAGCATCCCCAAAGGCACAGGGATGGAGCAGAACACCTCCCTAGCACCACCTCTCAACTCACCAACGTGGACCTTAGGCTTTTTAATCCCCCTTGGACACAGATTTGAACAGATTTACCCTCTTTACAGAGAGGTTCACTAACTCTGGGGGGCAGGTAGTTTCCCTGCAACAGGAGCAGCATGCCCCACATCGTTCATTCATTCATTCAGTACCTCTTCACTTTTCAGCAGACCCTCTGTGAGTTTTGAAACACACTATTTTCCATTCAAAGCATTAAAGCAGTATCTCCATTTGCTTTCAGGGCAAGCTAATCGAATCCCCATTGCAACCAGGAGAGAAATGCTGTTTCTCTCCTAATTTCTGAGACGTGCCTGTTTGGGAACATCCTATTCTTGCATCACTGCAAACCCCGGCCAACCTCAGATTATCCCCTCGTTGCTTTCGTGCTTGACTTCCAATGGGTACGATCCTGCTCTATGCAGGGCCAGGCTTGGGCTGGCACTGCATGAATCATGGCCACCCTGCTGCCCACGTGCCCATCACTTTTTCCACCTTTTTTTAAGTGCTCTGTGTTCCATATTAAGGGGATGATTTGTCTGAGCAGAGAGGCGCTGGGAGGCTTACGTTACCCTATATAAAGAGTCATTGATCTTTGAGGGAGTATCCTCATTTTTTTAGATTTTTTTTCCAGCAAATACTCCCTTTCCTCTTATTAACAACCCTATTTTAGCCTCAGCCTTTAGGTAGGGGAAAACAAACAGATTTTAAGCCAATTGCATGGTTATAAGAACAGAAATGAATATGCGATTCATATGAGATGCCGGCATGCTGGGTGTGATATGAAGGCAGCACAGGCCTGGAGCTCTGCTAAATGCTGGTCAGAACTAAACAGGTTTGCAAAAGCAGGAGGATTTTCCATGCTTTTGGGCTCGGTTCCTTGCAATACTCAGGTCTATGTTGGTGGGAAGAAATGTTTTCAGAAGCAGGCCTTGCTTTTCCAGTGCCATCAATGCCAAGTGGCAGCAATGTTAAGGGAAACCCTCCAAAAGAAGTGACCCACCCTACACACACAAAGTGGGGCTTTAGGGCCCCACAATTGCTTTTATTCAAGGGATTTTTGGGGAGGAGCCTTAGGTCAAGGCAGGAAAATGGGACCATGTGTAACTTGGTCTGGTTCAGCATCCCAAAGGCTGGCCAGCAACCATCTACATCTACACGTGACACACGCTGCATTCCTATATGCACCAAAGCCATAGACACTTCCCCTCCCCTTGAAAGCCAGCCAGCCAGCCCAGCTGAGAGGCATATGCAACGAATCAAAGAGATATGTAAAAGCTGGAGTAATTCTTTCCTGCCTTTTATGTTTCGCTTTTTAAAGCCCGCTCATCTGCTTTGCGCTTCTTCGGATTTTAATTACGCTCTGGTGAGGGAAACAAACACAAATGGATGATCTGTAGGAAGTTCGTAGCGCCCACACAAATAATTATAGAATGATGTGAGATGTTCAACTTTTTGCATGCTTGTCTGTGCATAAAGCAGAAAATAGCTGCTGGGGAAGATATTTAAGGAAATCATTGAGTTAGTGGCAGAAATGGTTGCCTTTTGAAAGCGTTATTGGTAACAGATGTATATCTTCTGATGAAGTGGAGGAGATGCTATTGCAACCAGAGGTCACCACGCACTGCATCAGCTCAAGGCAGACAGAAGAACTGCAGGTTACTGAATAGCACACCAGTCCATTTGGTCACATAGGAATTGTTAACAGATAGGTTCTCCAGGGTTCCTTAGCAGCTCAGAAGGCTCTTTGCTTTCCCAGAAGCACCCCAGCTTCAGGCTTTTCAGCCTTTCTTCCAGCCTTATAGTGGTTATATCTAAAGCTCTACTGGAGATTCCACACCCAAGACTGCAAGAAGCCTTCCATTGAGAAAATCAGTGATAAATTCAGGATGAAAGTAACCTGCCCAGATAGTAAACCAGAAGAATACATTTGCAGAATGGACACCTGTCAGCAACCACAAAATTAAGTTGAACTGCCTACAATTCACATTTCCTGCTTTTGTTTTCCACCTCCTGCAAGCTGAATCCAGGAAGAGCACAGAGGGGCAGAAAAATGGAGCAGAGTAGGTTATACCTTGCACCTTGCCCAAACAAACCAAGCAGCCCTACCCAAGCAACAAAAATCACATCATCCACCTCTTTCACCAAGCAAGAGACTTACTGTTTGCTCCATCAGATGAAACCTGAGCAGTGCCTTTGCTTCTTCTCCATAGCCACCTCCTCACCCAGCACCTCCCCTTGCATTGTGGCTGGGGATAAAAAGGAACTGTGTTAGGGAACACCTGTTCTTAAAGGCTCCTCTTCTCCCTGAGTGGTCAATCAGCCTCTAGCAGACACCTGTCTGCAAACACTTCTCTGCCTCTCTCCTTTTAGCTAACTAGGATGTTAAGATGGCTTTGGGAAAGTGTGATTAGCACAGCTGTGTTAACCAACAGGGCTCTCTGCTTACATGTAACCAAAAATACAGCGATCACAGAGGGAGCTGGAAATAGATCTGGGACCCTCTAAGGATTAAAACAGAACAGAAGGCAATTAAAAAGAACAGCCAACATACTACTGCTTGAGAAATATATCCTAATTCTAAGCTAGCTGGATCAAATTAAACAAACCCGAGGCTGAGTGTTGCTCCTGCACAGTGAGTTGGGCAAGGTTATCTCACAGTGTCCTATGGGTGCTGCCCAGCTTTCCCATCACTTGGCAAAAGATTGAGGTGTGAATGAGGGGCGGTGTCCGGCAGAGCAGGTTTTCTGTCACTGGAGGCACTGGGATGTTTGGCCTGGGCTCCAGTAGCTGGGGAGATGGATGGTGGCCAGATAACAAGGCATTTTTTTAGACTATAAATGATAGAGATACCCCAGCTGCAGCTGTTGCCTCTGTTAATTGAAGGGTTGCCAATAACAGGGAAGCCTCGTCCTGTCTTAAGTAATCCTGCATGCTAGCTGCTGGCTCTGGGTGCCTACTAAACAGCTCTCCACCTGGTGTTATTATTGTTATACACAACAGTAGGAGGAGAGTCAGGGCCTGACTTGTCCTACAAGGGCTTTTGGTTGTGCTCCTGGCTGTGTCGGATTTGCCATTCATGCATCTTGCAAGGCTTTGCTGAAAGGGCAGGCTGTTTAACTCTCTGAGACCCTCCTGGTTGCTTAGACTGATGGAGCTGGCAGCAATGGCTATGAGAAAATTGATCTTCTTCCTTCTCAGCGATGACCCGGTTAACAGCTTGGTGTATTTGAATCACTTTTGGCTCATTTGAATAACTGAGCTCCTTTTGGGGAATGAGAAGTATTATATCACCGTGCTCCCTTTTGGGAGGATATTTTCTCAGTGAAGCAAGAGTTTCTTCATATCCAAGCCTACAGAGCTGGTTTCTGCTCTGTAGGCTTGGATGTGCATATTTAATAATAAATTGGCCATCTCTATGACAACGGATACACAGCTTTCCTGAAGGAGGCATTGTTTCAGAAGGTTTGCCAGGTGGATCAAAGATAAGAAACGTCCATAAATTATATTTTGGCTCCAGCACATAAAATATTACTCTTGGTGCCTTTCCAAAGTGTGGTCAGCCAGCGCAGGCTATTCCACTGCTGGGGCTGTGAGCTTGAGGGAGTCCAAGGGCTTTTTGCTGTATAGCCAGAACATGTGGACCTGGGATAATTAAGTTTCCATTTGTAGCTTTGGGAGAGCTGAAAAGGTGAACTGAGGCAAAGAAGGGCGTTCAGGAGGATCTGCCTTCCTCAAAAATTCAAATGAGGAGCGCCAACAGCAGGAAAAAGTGCTTTGCCCAGATGTTTTGATTAGTGCCCTGTGGGCAAGGAGAGGGTGGCCAGATATTGTGGCTGTTGAATGATCAGAGAAGAAATCTAGGCTGACCATTTGCAAATATACCCAGGATTACCTGGGCATTATAGGCAAGAAGAAAGCCATCTATGCCCCACAGTGATGACTGGACATCAATGGTGAGAATGACTGTTCTTCTTCAAAAAAGAACCCGACCAGCATTAAAATCATTCTTCCCTACCAAAACATCATAAAACCACACAGTTTGACTTTTCTATCCCATCTCATCTGTTTAAGTCCAGGCACATGTGTGGAATCATAGAATACCCCAGGTTGGAAGGGATCCATAAGGATTATCAAATCCAACTCCTGGCTCCATACAGGACCACCTAAAAATCAGACTGTATGACTGATCACAGTCACACAGAGGGTGGTGACGCATAGGAACAGGTTGCCCAAGGAGGCTGTGGATGCCCCATCCATTCAAGGCCAGGCTGGATGTGGCTCTGGGCAGCCTGGTCTGCTGGTTGGAGACCCTGCACATAGCAGGGGGGTTGAAACTCGATGAGCATTGTGGTCCTTTTCAACCCAGGCCATTCTTTGTTTCTATGAATGTCCTGCATTGACATCTTCTTATAGGAGGTGGGATGGCTACCAGTACTCATTAACAATCAGGTATTTAATAATGACCAGGCTATTAACCCCTTTCTCCCTTTCCCTTAGGTCTCACATCAGGTGCTTTGAAACAAGGAGAATAAAAAGGAAAACTGAAACAAAAGGACAGAATGAGGAAGCACCGACATTTGCCCCTTGTGGCAATACTTGGCCTCCTGCTCTCAGGCTTTTGCTCAGTTGGTGCCCAGCAGCAAGCAGGTAAGACGAGGCCCGTTACTGACCGCAGTCCTCCACGAGCACGCTGCTCGCTTTCAGTGAGATGTTCGCACCGTTTGGTTTTTAATGTGCATGTCGATGGTACATTGTGGTTTACCTCCTGCTCCTCCACTCCTGTTGGGCTGACCTCAGAGCCTGGACCTTCCCCAGCATGTCGCTAGCCGGTGGGCCAGCTCCAGGATGCTCTGTGTGGCCGGGGTGCGGGATGTGGGGTTTTGCCCCAGCGTGGCCCCAGGCGGGTTTCCTCCAGGGCAGGGCTGTTCTGGCCTCCTTGCATGTGTATGAGTGCGGGAAGCGGAGGGGAGATATGAGAGGAGCGCTGCCACTGACCCGCAGGGAGCTGCTGGGTTTTTAGGAGGTGCCGGCACCCTTTGGAGCGGAGCTCATGGCACTGGGTTGAGGAGGAATGCTTGCGCTGACTGCTAGAAAATCCTAAACCCCATCTGTTTTTTTAAAGCTGTCAGAAACGTTGCCGTGGCTGATATAATATTTCTAGTGGATTCCTCTTGGAGCATTGGGAAGGAGCACTTCCAACTCGTTCGAGAGTTTCTGTATGATGTTGTAAAGGCTTTAGATGTGGGAGGAAATGATTTCCGTTTTGCACTGGTCCAGTTCAGCGGAAACCCACACACAGAGTTCCAGTTAAATACGTACCCCTCTAACCAAGATGTGCTCTCCCATATCGCGAATATGCCTTACATGGGGGGAGGCAGCAAGACTGGAAAAGGATTAGAGTACCTAATCGAGAACCATCTCACTAAAGCTGCTGGAAGCAGAGCGAGTGAAGGCGTCCCCCAGGTTATTATAGTGTTAACGGATGGACAATCCCAGGATGATGTGGCTCTGCCATCATCTGTCCTTAAATCGGCCCATGTAAACATGATTGCGGTCGGCGTGCAGGATGCGGTGGAAGGGGAGTTAAAGGAAATAGCGAGCCGACCCTTCGATACCCACCTTTTCAACCTAGAGAATTTTACCGCTCTCCATGGCATAGTTGGAGACTTAGTGGCAAGTGTCCGTACCTCCATGACTCCAGAAAAGGCTGGAGCCAAAGGACTGGTTAAAGACATCACAGGTAATGGCCGACTGCTGCGCTCTGTCCTGGCCATGCTGGTGGCTCCCGTCAGCATGGCGACTGCTGGTGCTGCACTGTGTGAAGCCTTTGTAAGGGCGGACTGAGATGGATGGTCAGAGGTTTAAAAACAAAGGTTTGAAGCGTATGGCCCTGTGCTTGTACTTCCCATGTATGCCATGGTTTGCAAACAGAGCTGAAATTCCTGCTGCAGGAGGCAGTGCAGGAGCCCTGGCATGGGCAGTGGCCCCTTGGAGACATCCTTCTGAACTCACGGCAAAGAAATGTAAGCTTAGGGCCTCTGCAGAGCTCTTAAATTGCCTCATCCCTTCCACTCCCCAGGCAGGGAAATAGGAGAGAAACACATCAGCTCTGATGGTGTTGAACCAAAGCCCTCTGTGGGCTGCACAGGTCCCTGCTGGCTGCAGGGACATGGGATGGGATGTCCCGTCGCAGCTGGTGGGGCAGTGGAAAACAAGGTCTGTGCAGGGGACCCCGGGGACATGGCGGGATGCAGGCATCACAGCTGAGATGCCACCATAGCCTGGAGCAGCACAGAGTTGACGTGCCAGGGTTTTGTCCCTCTCCCCAAGACCTCATGGCCCCTTTAGGTTTGGAGGATGTAGCTTCCACACAGCCCTGCGAATACAGAGGGGCCTTGGGAGACCGTATTCCCATTGACAGCGTGGGGTGACTCTAGAAAGCCCCATTATTTTTCCTGTTTCAGCTGAAGACAGCAAAAGCAGTGCTTGATGAGAGTAGGTTGGGTGAGAACTCCATCTCAGCCAGTCCACAGACCTCACTTCTCCTCTGCTTGGAGAAAGCGTGCGGTTTCACAGTCCCTTTTTGCCATGCCACTCAGTTGCCTTCTATCCAAGCTGGTGACTCCCACCTGCCGGGGCACCGGATCCTTCTTTAACTTCTCTGCATTCTGCACTGGCTTCAAGGAATCTGCACTGACCACAAGCTGGGGACCGAATTTGCCTGGAAAAGATAAGAGAGCCTTCCTCTCTCCCTCCTCTTGTTTATGAAATGGCAGTGTGTGAAGGGCCTTCTGAGCAGCTTTGTTGTGTTTCAAAACAGAAGTCCAAGAGATCAAACCTTTCTTTTTATTCCTGAGACTCCATCTGAAGGTCAATAGCTTGTGGGGTGATGTAAGGCAATGGCAGTGTGATGAGGTGTAACATTAATCCTCTGTGTTGTCTTGTCTGATTAACCCTCAC
The DNA here is from genome assembly GCA_016647715.1 of Pavo muticus. NCBI lineage: Eukaryota > Metazoa > Chordata > Aves > Galliformes > Phasianidae > Pavo > Pavo muticus. Next base: position 157,140 of record JACDJE010000671.1, on the reverse strand, counting down.
GCCACCCCACTGGGTGCTCTCCATCACTGCATGACACCGAGCGACACCAAAAGGCTGTGTTCACATGTGTTGTGGTTTTTTTTTGTGCAAAGTGCTTGACAGGGCAAATATCCAGGTCACGTGAAAGCCACAGGGAAGGAAAGGAGCTCCCCCAGAGAGAAGATGTAATATTCACCATTTCTAAGGAAAACATGCTGATACATGTGTTAAAGGAATGCCTTATATGACGTGCTGACAGTGCTACAGAGGCTGTTCAGCATCATCACCGTGAAGGGCCACAGTGCTTCCCTGCTGAAACCAATAGGGGAATTTGTCCTTGGTGGCTGGCTGTCCTCCTCTGGGACATGCCAGCAGGTAACTCCACGCTCTACAGATGTCCCAAGTCTCACATGCTTCTTTAAAAGCTATAAAGGCAAATTCCCACTTCGTGTACATTGGGAAGCATTTCCAAGTTCATTTCTGCTGAGAGATAATCTTTGTAAGCCTTCCCATCCCCTCCTATGTCACGAAATTTAAGCCAGTCCTACTGTTGCAGTTTTGTCCCAGCATGCTCTGCACGAGCTATCTATGGAGTATGATTAAATGTGTAAAAAGATGTTACATTGCATGACAGTATGTGGTGTGCAAAGCGTGGTGCAATTAATAGTTTGCCTAAGAGCTGAGGAAATCGTTCTTCAGCTGCTAACTCCATGTAGCATTGATATGTGTAGAAATGCCATGGATGTTACCCTAGAAATGAACCTGAATGTGAAGAAATAACGTGAAAGAAAACCAACCGGTGCCATAGTATTTCCAATATAGAGTACCAGAGCTGTTGGTCTGTGGCAGTCCCCAGAGCTGACTGGTGTAAGTATGAAAGTCAGCCTTGAGTTTGCCCTGGTGCATTCGTTAAACCTGAACTGTCTGTCTCATCTGATCCTTCTCGCTTAGTTGTGTAACAAGCATGCGTTCATTTGTCCTCCAGCACCGTCTTGTTCCATAAATGTGCACTGAAGTACAAGAGTTTTTTACGGTGATGACAAATTATCCAACACACCTGCTTCATAAAAACTGTTTTCTCTTTTGCGGGAGCAACCCGTGATGATGTGATGATGCCCACTGGTGTCTGAAATGCCATTGCTCAGGGTATCTGAAACAGCGCTGTGTACTTTGAGATTTCTCTTCCCTTTGTGTTATAAAAGTGGAGCGTGAGCATCCTAACCACAAACGGCACAGCAAAGCCAACCCTAAGCACTCTCCCAGCTCTTGACTCAGCAATGGAAAAGAATTCCAGAGCCCTGTGCAATTCTGAACCGCGTTGGCGTTCTCCAAGCTGGTGCTGGCCATTGAGTTGGCCTGGGGAAATGGTGACTCCTTGGAGAGCCTTTCCCTTTGCTGCTGGAATCAAACAATTGGGTCTCTTGGTGGCATTGTGCTGCATGAGAACGTTTAATAGAAAAGCAACCACACGGTTGCCAAAAAGTGATGGATGATGCTCATTGCAATGACTGCATGTTTATTCCTGGCTCTGCTAAACAATGGGCCAGTTTTGCTACCAGGCTCTCCTTCAGCTTTCAAAAACTGAGAGCCGGATATCCAAACATGGCTTGTCAGTCATTTGCAAATGATCTGAAGTTTGATTTGTTGACGAGATTGGAGAATGGTAGCATGGAACCACTTGAGCATGCTTTGGGGTCTTCTTCCCCTGCCTATCGAGTGCATACAGCTCTTGGTGATGTGGATGGTAAAGTCACTTGAGCAAAAGAAGGAAGAGCAGACACCAGCCCATTTTGGGTCTGCTTCGGTAAGTCTCACAGAAAAAATGCCTCCTCCTCAACAACCATGCTAATGCCATATAAAAGTGTTGTTTGGTGTGTGTATATTCTCAGCAGATGCTTGTGATCATCTGGGTAGAGTCACAACGAATAGAGTTGGATAATTGTGTCATGACTGATTTTATCACCGTTTTAACCTGATTCTGCATTCCTTGATTGAATATGAAGTGTCCATATGAAAAAACAGAGATCAGACATATCTGCTGATAATCAATGCATCTGTGCAAAGCGATTAACACAAGACAGCATTTGTGTGGCGTGGGTGGATAATCGTATGGGTCAGGTTGATGGACAAATACCATTGTGCATATGCTGGACAGCTGGCAAAAGAATTGCAGAGCAAGAACAGCAACCAAAACTTTTCCTGTTGTTTCTTACAGCTGCATTTCAAATAACATTTACACATGCTGTGAGAAGCCAATATATTCAGCCACCGTTTTTAAAAAGCAAAAGGGCAGAATTGCAAAAGAGAGGCTGAAACTTCCCATGTAACAGGTAGATAGTGGCTTTTTCTTAGAAAAAGAAGACGACTACAATGAGGAAAAGCCCCTGTGAATGTTACTGTTGTCCCCCAGTATCTTCAGTGTGAATTGCCACCAAAATCCATCTTTTCTTTTGACTCTGTCAGTTCAAATATTCTGACAGGACAGGGTACAGATGGAGTGGATCTAGATTTTCAGCAATAGTGTTTTGCTGAGTTTTCTCCTCACTTGTCAGAAGCGCAGATGCCCACGGAACAGCAGCCACAAGCTCGGGTTGTGTCCAACCCTGGAGCAGATGCTGGGGCTGGCACTCGTATTCAATCAGAATGCAGAACTAAGAGGCAAACGTCACCTCCTCATTGAACACGTGTTTTGTTTTCTCATTTTCTTGTTTCTTACTGGTTTTCCAAGAAACATGTCAGAACACTGTACGACTGCATGTAATCACTCATTTTAATGCTTTCACCTTTTGCATTTCTTTTTTTCAAGCTCAAGAGTCTGCTGACCTTATTTTCCTTATTGACGGATCAGACAACATCGGAAGTGTCAATTTTCAAGCCATACGCGATTTCCTTGTAAATTTGATTGAAAGCCTCAGAGTTGGAGCTCAGCAGATACACATTGGGGTGGTGCAGTATAGTGATCAACCCAGAACCGAGTTCGCTTTGAACAGCTACTCCACAAAAGCGGATGTTCTGGATGCCGTGAAGGCACTCAGTTTCCGCGGTGGCAAGGAAGCTAACACTGGTGCAGCACTGGAGTATGTGGTGGAGAACCTCTTCACCCAGGCAGGAGGCAGCAGGATAGAGGAAGCGGTGCCTCAGATCTTAGTGCTGATAAGTGGTGGAGAGTCTAGCGATGATATCCGAGAGGGCTTGTTAGCGGTGAAGCAAGCTAGTATATTTTCATTTAGCATTGGGGTCCTGAATGCTGACAGTGCAGAGCTGCAGCAGATTGCTACTGATGGAAGCTTCGCATTTACTGCCCTGGATATCCGTAACCTTGCTGCTCTTCGAGAATTATTACTGCCCAACATTGTTGGAGTGGCCCAAAGACTCATTTTGTTAGAGGCCCCAACCATTGTGACTGAAGGTATGTATGCCTTTCTGGACTGTTGCATTTTGATGAATTTTGCACGCTTTAAAAACAATTCTTACTTTTTGGTTTTTGCAATGCATCTCTCTGATCTGGTTTTGGAGAAAATGTGCAGCTAATGTGCAGAAAGTCGTTTGCTCAGTGGGTTAACTTTTGAAAACCAGTGTCTGTAACAGGCATGGCATGGGGTTTTAAAGAATACTGTATAAAAAGGCTCGTATAATCCTTACTGTGATATATAAGGGTATAAAAAGGCTCATATAATCCTTATTATGGTATCTCAGCACTCCTGGAAGTAAATACTGCAGCGTGTTTTGTGTCAGTAGAAAGTGGCATCAGAAGGATGGGGAAGCTAATAGGGATGTAAGATGGATCCCTGTCTCCAGCAGTTGAATCACCTATGTCACTGAAACTATGCACCAGCCTTGGGAGAAGGGTAAAAATGCATTTTGAAGCCTCTATAGAGGATTTTGTGTCCTTGGGCTTAAAAGAAAAACAACCTTTAGTTCTTCTGAAGCAAAATCCCTACTTTGCTCATCATATCTTTTCCCTTCACTCTCTAATTTGAGTTTGCAGCATTCCACCAGGCCATGGAAGAGCAAAAAGTCCTTATCCCACTGAGGTCACTTTGTCACTCTAAGTCCTTATGGCCATTATTTCTGATCTAGCGTGATCCTGGGGGCAGCAGAATAACAAATATCTGGGATTTATGTGCTGGATTTATGGAACACATATGTGATTAAGAGTTTCTCACCCTGTGATTTTACAACTCAGTTAAATGTAGTGGTACTGAGCGTTATGGAAGACCCAACACATTATATTTCAGAGGCCCCTGGGAAAGGCCAGGCTAGAGTTCCTGCACATAATCACCAGAATGCTTAATGCAAACAACGCTTTTGGGATTTGTGTTCCAGCCTGGAGTTCTGTACATACCATTCAACTCATGATGGATGTTAACCTATAAAGCTGCATCCCAGATGTCTTCTCTAATCTATATCTGAACGTGTTTGCTATCTCATGGCTCAAACCAAAGGGAGGAGTTTGCCTAAGAGATTATTTTATGACCTTGCCTCCGTTATTTCTGGAAGGAACAAAGATAACCTGTCCTTGTGGCACTCCACAAGTGTCATATTTACCTAAATAAGTTGAAATGTGCATGACTAGGTAAAATGCATGTGCCAGCACCCAAGCATGTCAATGGAAATCCCCTGTTCTGCCCCACTGATCTTAACGCTGTTCAAATCCCAGCAACTGGGTTGTTTGCTGGGACAGGAATCTTTAGTTCAAAATTATTTCCAAAGCTTTGAGCCTTTGAAATTAAAGTTTTCAATTTGGTAATGGAAGAATACTCAGATTAATAATGTGGGCACGTCTGATTTCTTCTGCGCTTGGAATATTTTCACTTCCAATGCTAGTTCGTTTGTAGAAGGTATTGCAACAGCCAGCGCAATCATATATATATATATATAGGTGGGTCAGCTAAATAGAGAAGGTGGTTTTCTCAAAGGAACTTTGGGGAATTTCCTTTCCCTAGCATCCATTTGGATGGAGCTGCTCGATTCACACTGATGCCTCGGATGTCTGCGGTGTAAAAGCAGTGGTTTGGGACACTCAGTGCATCTGGAATGGGATACCAAGCCCACTGGAGATGTCAAGCATTCCTGTCAAATACACAAGTCATCTTGTTTCACTTTAGTTCTGGGGCTGCACACTAGTCCTCCAGGGATGAATGAGTCTCCCAAAGTGCCTTTCTGCCTCTCTCCACTCTCTCTTAGCTATACAGCGGAAGATGAGGCATTTCACCAAGGATAGCAGAGATGGCACTGAGAAGGGATTCTGCAGGGTCAGGTTTGATGGGGACATCTTCAGGCATTCCTAGGGGACTGCAGTAATCTTGAAAGCCCAAGTGCTTTGGTCCGAACCCATTTGAAATTCCTGGGAGTCTTGCCCTTGGTTTCACTGGGTGCTACGTAAGAACCCATGAGAGGTGTACAGCTTTCCTTACATATTTTTGCTTTGTTTCCATTGGAATTAACACCACGGGTTCTTTCTTCCTGCTGGTTTTGGGGTCAGTTCTTGCATTCCTCTTCTCTAAGGAAATGTATCGCAGGATTTGAGAGAACTGAGAAGAATTAATAGAGGAGGGAGCTGTTCCTTCGTGGCTTCTCAAAGCCCCTTTGATATTTTCCACAAACTTCTATATAAAGTCAAAAGTTCCCAGGGTCTCCATTTTTGGGTATCTAGCTGCTGAAAAGCTAAGAAAGCACTCTATTCATCTTTTCTGGATGACACAAAACAGGGATTTCAGGCGCTGTTCTCTGCTTGGAAAGTTTTCTCTTCTCCTTGGAGTAATTGATGAGGAAAAAACTTGTTTGGGGGGATAAATACTGGATATATCCTGGCTCTGGGAAGGGGAATATTCAAGCAAATCCTTGTTCCTGTGTGAGTAGCTCTGTTTGGACAGCCTGGGTGGTCAACACACTGCTAGCCCATGGCACTGGCAATTCAAGTCAGGCTGTGGCTTGGGGTGGGAGCTCTCATTCACTTCACGCGGAGTTTCATCACTTTTTTTATCTGAAGCCACCACGGCGGGCTATTCTGTGCTTCAAATTTTGATGATCAGTCCTTCTTCAAACAATTTCCATCTGGTCTCTGGATGTGAGGGGCGTTTGCAAGGCTCATGCTTGCCAACAGAGGCAGGTCCCTCAGGACAGAAGTTGTCTCCAGCTGTAAATCACTCCTTGGGGTAGCCCAGTCCTACAGTACTTGTCCATCATCAGAAAGCCGATGGAGGCCTCCCCAGGCAAAAAATGGCCTTTGTGAGCACTGTTTTCTGCAGCCAGCTGGTGTCTGGCCAAGGAGGACTGCAGCCAATGCTTTGTTCTTTGTTCATGTCCAAAGTAAATAGCCTCCATGCAGAGGAGCCCTGATGGGATGAAGGATTGCCCTTTTCCATCTGGGCACGGCATACTGTTTGCTACCACTTACCCTGAGCAGTGCGAGGTCCTAATGGCTGGGTCTCATCTTCCCTGGGGCTGTGCACTGGGCCTGGGAGATGATGGATGAAAGTGGGTTGTTTGAAAGACGGTGTTATCTCCCATCGTGCATGATCCCATATAATGCTTTTGTCATAATGAGTGCTGGTCTTGTTAAGACTTACTGCTGCATCATGTACATCTGGTGTATTAAATACGATGGTGTTTTGGTTCCAGTGCTGCAAAAGTTTCCCCCCCCCCCCCTAACTATCTTCCTTCAAACTAAGCCGGAGAACTGGAAAGCTAAATGTGCCCTTTCTTCATCCCATGCCATCATCAATAATACAGTTTCAGAGATTACAACCTAGGAAACCTATTTTGCTAAACACATGGCAAGCAGAATAGAATTCAGCTCTTCCATGACTGGACTGGCTGTGCCAAGAAAAGCCATAACTTGTTTTTGTTAGATAAGGAATAAGATGTAGGACACGAAGACCCAAAGTCCAGGTATGTTGAGTAAGCAGAGATTGTTCTTTACTTGTATCATTGCTCTTGTGAACGCAGTCCTGAGACCAAACCACTCTCAGGTTTTATCCAGATAGCTCCACTGCAGACTGAGGAGCATCACCGGATTATTTTGTCTCATGTTCCAGCTAACTGCCAAGATTTCTCCTGAATTTTTGCACTTTTCTTGTTTTGGCCTGTATAAGCATGTTAATATTTTAATAAACAACGTAAGTCTTGCAATTTTTCAACGTTTTTGAAGTGGGAAACACTTAAGCAGATTTCTTGCCAGCCCCCTGCTAGAACCCAAGTAACAATTCTCTTTTTTTTTTTTTTAATTAAGACCCTTAAAAAGGTATGAAAAGTAACAGTCCCACAAACAAATAGTAAGTCCTGAATCTTGCTGGACTGTTGACAGAGAATTTATGCAGAGAGCGTAGCGGAAGGCTTCACTGACGTTATATTCATGTGTGTGTATCATTACTTGCAGTTATTGAAGTGAACAAGAAGGATATAGTCTTCCTGATAGATGGCTCAACAGCTCTGGGGACTGGCCCCTTTAATTCAGTTCGTGATTTTGTTGCCAAAATCGTCCAAAGGCTGGAGGTTGGACCCGACCTGATCCAAGTCGCGGTGGCTCAGTATGCAGACACTGTGAGGCCAGAGTTTTATTTTAACACCCATCAGAACAAAAAGGATGTGATGGCTAACGTGAAGAAAATGAAGCTCATGGGTGGTACGGCCCTCAACACTGGCTCGGCACTGGACTTTGTGAGGAACAACTTCTTCACCAGTGCTGCCGGGTGTAGGATCGAGGAAGGGGTGCTCCCCATGCTGGTACTCATCACTGGTGGTAAGTCCATGGATGCTGTTGAGCAAGCTGCAGCAGAGATGAAAAGGAACCGGATAGTGATCCTTGCCGTTGGGTCGAGAAACGCTGACCTGGCAGAACTCCAAGAAATTGCTCACGAGAGAGATTTTGTGTTCAACCCAAATGACTTCCGCCTTCAGTTCATGCAAGCCATTCTTCCTGAGGTGCTGTCACCCATCCGGACGCTCTCCGGAGGAATGATTATCCATGAAACACCATCAGGTAATTAATTATCTTGTTTCTAATTAAAGAGATATTATTTATAAGTTTATCAGCTTGTGTTTCGTTACGTGCAGAGGTAACACGAAAAAGCATGAAGAACGTTTCAGCATAGCTAAATGCTGTCTCTTTGATTTGCAGAATGTGCATGAACAGGCAGATGAACGTGGTAGCATGCTTGTCGTTATAACTTTGCCATTCCTTCCTGGGGACTTTGTCCCAGTCCATGTTAGTCACCAGCTTGGATGCGAAAGTGGAACATTGCTAGTTAGGTACTCATATCATACACTGGAGGTCTTTTCCTTCCCTTAGGATGTGTGTAACCAATGGATAGGACACACTTTGAATATCATCATGTCTTCCCCAGCTTGAAAATCATCCATAGTGGCTATATAGTCGAGAAAGCTTAATTTTTTCTCTTAGTGTAAATAAAGCAAGAATATTTGCTCATGGAGATGTTCAGAGAAAGCTAGCCTGACACTGTTGGCCAGAAACAGCTGCTTCAATATTATATTTATAGTTTTCTTACCAATTTTTATTCAGCCCATGCCTTAAGAGGCACATGAGACTGTTGCAGTGTTGACTTTAATTTAATCTGCAGTGTTGACTTTAATTTAATCTGTTTAGAAGGTGATCCAAAGCCCTGTGAAACCAGTGTATTCTTTTTACTTGGTATTTCCATTGACATCAGTAGACTTTTGGAAGAAATCCAGAAGGTAGAGTCATGTCTTCTGAGGCAGATTCCTGGTATTTCAGGAGGTTTTTAATCTATATAGGGATTTTATACCAAATTTCTCAGGGTTTGTCCCCAGTAGAGATTCATGAAGTTGAATTCTTGTTGTGCTAGCTCACATTTGAACCTTGCAATTCTGTCCCATGGCATATGGACATCAGTAAAACAAGACTTTGTCCAGCTTCCAGTAAGGCCAATAGTGAGATTCCTGTTGGCTTAAGTGGGTGTTGAGCCATCCATGCTGTTGTTTTTTAAATAATTTAGAATTATAAACCACAGACTTTTTTGAAAGAGTCCTTTAAAAAAAACTAAAGCCTATGACTGATCTATATGAAGAGTAGACATTTTAAAATCAGTTAGCTGATACTTGTCCTTAATTAAGATGAATATCACGGAACTCATCATTTAATAAGCTTTTCTTCAGAACATGTTTCCTGCTAATACAGTTTTGCATGGCTGTGTACCAAACCTGGCATTTTTATTCTTCCAATGCAAACTAAAAATGTTCCTACACCTCCTTGTTCTTTGCAATTTATTCATGCAGCTTTTGTTTTCTTTTCTAATCCTTTTGTTGTTCTGAACTCACAGCTACACACACTCACAATAAGCAAATAAACATCTCTCACTCTGTAAACAGACCATTGTTAATAACGTAACTGAATTTGACATCGGGCATTCTGTTAGATTTCACCTAGAGTACGTAAAGATATCCTCTCACCCTGGGTCTTGAATGAAACTGTGCTGGGAAGAAAAGCCCATTGTCTCCCATCTGGAGATGATGTATTAAGAGCAAAAAGCACAAGGAGAACCTGCAGCATCTTAGGGGTGACGCTGCAGATCTGTGACTCTGGGCTCAATCACAGGGAGACAGCTTGGGGTCAACTTAATCTTACAGAAGGAGCTGAGAATCAGCCAGTTAAAGCCCAAACAGAGAGACTTTTGCCCCTTTTACTGCTTGCTACATGCAAGTCTGTAACTGCAGAGATATAGAATGCAATTTTCAGCACCGAATGCAGACATTGGAAAGCATGTGTCTTGGGCATTCATTACCACCTCATCCAGACCAAGTTCTAAAGCCAATAGTAAAAGCTATTTTTAATACCCACTCAAAATAACAACCAAATTAGTTACTTGGCAGAAGGGTTTTCCCATGCAAGCAGAACCCTGCTCTGCACGACAGCCCAGCACAGCGCGAGGGTAGTGCGGCCAGAGCAGGCACTGCAGGGCACGATGTGGTTCTCTGAATCCCTATGGGACAGGGATTGCTTAGCAAAGGTGGTAGAGCAGGGCTGGGTGTCAACAAATGCTTTGTGTGCCAGGAGATGGCAACATTCCCTAAAGTGGTAAGCCCTGAGAAAATCCATGCTGACTCCCAGATAAGCAAAGTCTGTGAGTGTAATTCGGTGTTGCTCCATCAAGTCAAGAGAGCTACCTTTTGCCAGCGAAAGTATGGCCCAGAATATGAAGCTCTGGCATCAGCAGCCACTGAAATCATCTGCCTTAACAGAGGCTGAGCCCTATTGATAAATCTGATGCTTAAAGGCTTTTTGATACGAGTCAGAAAGCTCCTTTGCCAAATTCAGTGATGTCCAAAGTCCTTGTTGTTTGTCTTGTGATCACACTTTCTCTTCTCTTTCTCTCCCCCACGTCCCCCTCCCTCCTAACAAGGTTCACATGTGTGTACGGCGCATGCTGTATGCACACATGAAATTATCTGTTTTGTTTTCCATGATGTCTCATGTTATTTTCTGTGCTCTACCGCAGTTCAAGTAACCAAAAGGGATATCATCTTTCTTTTGGATGGATCACTCAACGTCGGAAATGCCAACTTCCCCTTTGTGCGGGACTTTGTTGTGACTTTAGTTAACTACCTTGATGTCGGAACCGACAAAATCCGAGTTGGCTTAGTGCAATTTAGCGACACTCCTAAAACGGAGTTCTCCCTATACTCATACCAAACCAAATCAGACATAATTCAACGTTTGGGGCAGCTGAGGCCCAAGGGTGGGTCAGTGCTGAACACTGGCTCTGCACTGAACTTTGTGCTTTCGAATCACTTCACTGAAGCTGGTGGGAGCAGAATAAATGAACAAGTGCCACAGGTCCTAGTCCTGGTGACGGCAGGGAGGTCTGCCGATCCCTTCCTGCAAGTTTCCAATGACTTAGCTCGGGCCGGAGTGCTGACTTTTGCTGTTGGAGTTAGGAATGCGGATAAGGCAGAGCTTGAACAGATTGCTTTTAATCCAAGAATGGTATATTTTATGGATGATTTCAGTGATCTGACAGCATTACCTCAGGAGTTAAATAAGCCTATAACAACATATGTTAGTGGAGGTGTGGAGGAGGTTCCACTCGCCCCAACAGGTAATATCTACCTTCCTTCATCTTGACTGCATTAAATTAATCTTGTTTGTCTTGACTGTTTGTTCCCAATGTTCACCTTCGCACTTGTCCAAGGCCTTCAGTCATCAAAGCATTTAGGACTGTGCCTAACCTTAAATACATGTTTTGACACGGTCAGCTCTTCATTTTGCTGAAGTCGCACTTTAAAGACAGCACAGTTTGAAGGAGGTAAGGACTGAAGGGTGAGCAGAGTGAGTCTATGCCCACTAGTCGCTGTTTCAGGTGTTCCCTTTTCACTTCCATAATAACGTCACAACCTGCAAGTTCATTGCTTGTACTAGCTTAGGCAATGGGAGCTTGTAATCTGGCCACAGGGATTGTTATGTGAAGATAGACGTAGCAGCAGTGAGCATGCAGGAGCAAAGGTCTAGCCATATACACATAGCTAAATTGTTCCCTACAACCACCCTGTAGAAGTGATGTAATCAGACTGTCACAGAGATGGAATTTGTCTTCAGATATTCAAAGTTAGGCTCTAACATTAAGCTCAAAAGCTGTTGGTAAGCTTAACCTTTTATAAACAGATGTTTGCTCAGTAATTCCCTTGCTATGGTGTAACTCTATAACACGGTGGAAAACACTGCAATGACAGCAGGGTAGCAGAGTCTCAGGCTGCAGCAAGTGAGGATAAGCTCAAGTACAGCAGCTGTGGATACAGAAACAAAGAAAGAAAGCTGCTTACCCTCAGAAGGTCTCAGGGAGGCAGGGATCTCCAATGATATACCCTCACCTCCACTGCCAACCCTTAAATGAGGTCTGGGAAGAGGTGGATCCTGGCTCCATCTATTCCAATCAGCTCCCCTGGGTTGGCCCTGCCTTCCTACCAGGTGCTCAATCACTGTTTCAGGCCATGACTTAGCATTTCCACTACACTATGGCTATATGCATACAAAGACACAAGAATATCCAGAATTGTTTAGGCTGGAAAGGTGGCCATTAAGATTAACACAACAGATGTTAAGATGCACAAATATGAGGTGCTTGGTTTTGCCTTAGGTGCTTGATGAAACTAAAAGGGCCTTTGATAATAGGTAACAGAAATTTCCCCCTCCCAAAGTCGTAACTCACCTCAGGATATGACTGCCTTGTGATGCAATTGAGAGAGAACACGGAAAATATGCTATGTATGTGTGTATAAACTAACGTCTATTCATCACCTACTGAGCCTTTAAATACAGAAAAACCCTTCCACTTCTGTTGTACTTCATGCCTCTATTGTCAGCAGGTTGCTAGAATAGATGTCACTGGTCTATTCTGAAATGGCCAATTTATGATATGACTGACATGATATGATACAAGTACATGATATGCTGTATGATATGAGATCCTGGTGCCTGAATTTACCGAGTTGTAAGAGAGGTGACCTTGCTTTCCTTTCCTTATCAGATAAACACATCGAAGGTACTGTTTAATCCTGTAGTCTCTGAATACTTTGGTAAATGAGAATCACTTGTTTTGCGTATTGAAATCCATCTGATTTAGAGAGAAGTTTCTAGGATGAAATTTAAGAAGAAACATGCCTTCATATCTTTTCTTTCCCTCTTTTCATTTGTGAATTTATTCTAGAAAGCAAGAAAGACATTTTATTCCTGATTGATGGTTCAGCCAACCTCTTGGGTAGCTTTCCTGCTGTCCGGGACTTTATACACAAAGTCATTTCTGAGCTGAACGTGGGTCCCGATGCCACGCGAGTAGCTGTGGCTCAGTTCAGTGACAACATCCAAATTGAATTTGACTTTGCTGAACTCCCATCAAAGCAAGACATGCTTGTGAAAGTGAAAAGGATGAGGTTAAAAACTGGGAAGCAACTGAATATCGGAGTCGCGCTCGATGAAGTTGTGAGGAGGCTGTTTGTGAAGGAAGCTGGAAGCAGGATTGAAGAAGGCATCCCGCAGTTCTTGGTCCTCCTCGCTGCTGGGAAATCAAATGATGAGGTGGAGCGACCATCAGTAGCTCTGAAGGAAGCTGGAGTTGTGACCTTTGCTATCAAAGCCAAAAATGCTGATTTATCAGAGCTGGAAAAGATAGCTTACGCCCCACAGTTCATTCTGAGTGTCGAATCCCTTCCTCGGATTTCAGAGCTCCAGGCAAACATAGTGAACCTACTGAAAACTATCCAGCTTCAGCCAACAGGTACAAGGCCCCATGGTTTCTGTGGTTTCCAAGGGGCTGAGAATTACCATTTACTTGCCCTTTTTTCTTCGGTAACTGGGGCAATTGGGCCTGGTGATGTTTAAAATGATTAGAAACTGCTATTGTACTTGGATTTTCCTCTGGTCAGACCCTGATCCAGCAAACACTAAGGTCCAAACTGAATTTTAAAGATGAGTAATTCCATTAAAGGAAAAAGCCTTTTGTTCAGCTGCGAGAGCTGCAATAGATGATGTTACTGGTGCATAAATCACGGTACAAGTGTGAAGTAGCAGATCTATTGCCTTAATTAAATAAATTGACATACAGCGCTGGGCAAGGACTTGGAGGAGCAAATTAAGGCTTGTCTCAATTCCTCTTTCTGTTCACCACTTCCTGGAGGAGTGATAGAGTGTAAGAAGCACTGTAGAGTCAGTGTGATCCCACAACACAAACCCCCCTCATTCACTCTTTCTCTATTACTTAAGGGGAGTAACAGCAGTCTTTACATTTTGTACCTAAGCACCAATAAATCAGACGCTCTTCACACAGTTACTATTAAAAGCTCACCTGCTGAAAATGGATGAATTAAAGAACATAACATATCATAAAAAAGAATCACACGGCCTCAATCGGAAATTGAAACCGCAGTACTGGAAATCATGCAACTGTGTGATTTCCCAAAGGCAGCCCTAATTTGAGAGTTGACCTGTCTTCCAACAGCAGGTGGAGACAAGGAAAACTGTAATGACTTCCACATCATCTCTTCATGAAACTTCTGGGCAGATGGACTTAGAATCATAGAAACATACAAAAGAAATAGGGCTGGAAGAGATCTCAGGGTGCCATCTGCTACACATCCATTTCCCCAAGAGGATCTGCTTGCCCGGAATTGGCTGACACTTTTCTAACCTGTTCTGAAAATCTTCTAGTGGAGAAAATTCCTCTGGCCTCTCTAATCAATCAATGCAATTGATTGAATATCCTTGTTTGTAGATATTTGATATAAATGTCAATCCTCTGCTTTTCTAGTCATGGCTTAATCCATGTACATCTCTTTCAACTCAGAAGGAATACAGCTGTTGGCTCTTTCTTGTGTTTTGTTTGACCACCTTTCATTCACTTTAAGCTTGTCATGTATGTAAGGGTGGTGAGGCACTGGCACAGGTTGCCCAGAGAGGTGGTGGATGCCCCATCCCTGCAGACACTCAAGGTCAGGCTGGATGGGGCTCTGAGCACCTGATGGATCTGTAGGTGTCCCTATTCATTGCAGGGGAGTTGGACTAGATGGCCTTTAAAAGTCTCTTCCAACTCAAACGATTCTATGTCTTTTCTCAGTCCTTGTGTCTCTAGCTGTGTAACCTTCTCAGTCTCCTAGGATTAGTTCATCAGGCTCAATTTGTTTGAAAACTAGGGTATAAGTAAGGACATTTGAGTATTCTTAACTTGATCTTCTCTTACATGAGACAGAAACCATATCCCGTTGTTGCTGGAAGTATCTGTACTTTTATTGGAGGTGGAAGTTAAAAGGCTTTAAACATTTTGCCCATATTGGCATTGTCTGCCTAGAGCCTTCACTTTGTGGATGACCAGCTCTACTTTTGGTCTTCCTTTTATTGCAAGTTACTTACAAATCAGATCTTTGCTACTGCAGATGCTTCTTGCTAGATCACAGTTTGTGCCTCTGGCCATTCTCATTTTCTCTGTGCTGGTTAGGAATATTACTTCTTAGTAATCTGATCCCATCTGCACTTTTATGTGAATCCTCTCATGCTTCATGAAGAGCTCTTGATTTACAATGTTTTCCAGAGGGGTAGCTAGATGTCTTTAATATTGTTAAGAAGCTTGTATTCTGCAATCTAATCCCAGCAGACTGAGCATATAAAATTCCTTTGACAACAAGGTACTGTAACCAGTTCCACTAGCTGCTCACCAAGGGCTGCACCCACCTCCTTTTTCTAGTATTCTTGACCCACCTCATCAGAGTATTCATAATTTTTCTTCTACCTCTTTTCCTCTGTTCCTGAGCTTCAGAGGAGCTATATGGAACTAGGATATGCCAGGCAGCATCTGCTCCCTCTTCCTACTTGCCTTGCTCAACAAGCTATTTTAATATTCCATCCCTATGTATTAATCTACCAAATTTCTGACATTCCCCCTACGTAATAAACTCGTCCTGCAGTCTGTATTAAGATTTCAATTACCCTTGATAACTCTTTATATTCCGAGCATTCATAAACAGGCGTTTAATACTTCCTTCAGGGGAACAGTTCATGCTCCTGTTGCCCCATTGACCATTGTTATAAACAAGCAATGGTGATGCCGTTCTTCTTCTCAGTGTTTGAGATGCAGTGATGTTTTCTGCTTGGCTGAGCCAAAGCTTTACAATTCCATTAGCCAACAGCAGAACTCTAAAACAGTTTTCCTGATCTCTGAGTTATATAAATAATTACTGAGTGTTAGCTCACGATTATTATTCTTTGCCCTTGAAGAAAATTCAAACCTAAAAGAAAAAAAAACAAATACAGTCACTTGTGTTTTAGAAAGGCATCTCAGCATTTTCAGCTGGGTGTGCTTTTCAGCAAGTTCTTATTTTGTCTGGGCATGTGCAAGATCATCTGTCTCTAAGGTCAGTGATGCCTGAGAAAAGCTTTTGTCTCCCTCTCTGCTGGCTCCCTGTGAGCACCCTCTCTGCAGTAATCACAGAAAGACATTTCCTTCTGAAAACCAGATTCATCTGTCAGCCAAAATCCCTCAGGTAGAGGATGACACCTGGAGGCCCTTGGCACCCTATTTCCTATGGGTCTATGATTCTATTACTTGGTGGATAAGGCACTGCAGATGTTGCACTGTGGTTTCCACCAACTTCCACCCATCTGCCTCCTCACCAGGGATTGCATCTGATTGCAAAGTAACCGGAAAACCCATTCTGACACCTCGCTGTCCCCTCCTTACACTTCTGTACTCCTTTGGTTCAATGTATTCAGAGAATAATCACTTCAAAAGGGAATCTCACTTATTCTCCCTTCCCTTACTTGTCTCAAACAGTAGTTGAGAGAGGTGAGAAGAAGGATGTGGTGTTTCTAATCGATGGCTCGGATGGTGTCAGAAGAGGCTTCCCTCTCCTGAAGACCTTTGTGGAAAGAGTTGTCGAAAGCCTTGATATTGGTCGTGACAAGGTCCGCGTGGCCATTGTGCAGTACAGCAACGTCATACAACCTGAGTTCTTGCTGGATGCCCACGAAGACAAAGCCGATTTAATCAGTGCCATCCAGGCGCTGACGATTATGGGAGGATCTCCTCTGAACACCGGAGCAGCCCTCGACTATCTCATCAAGAACGTGTTCACCGTGTCGAGTGGCAGCAGGATAGCTGAGGGCGTCCCGCAGTTCCTGATCCTGCTTACTGCCGACCGATCCCAGGATGATGTGAGGAGGCCCTCAGTGGTCCTCAAGACAAGCGGCACAGTGCCCTTTGGCATCGGGATTGGAAATGCCGACCTCACAGAGCTTCAGACCATTTCCTTCCTCCCGGATTTTGCTATCTCTGTACCCGACTTCAGCCAGCTGGATTCAGTGCAACAGGCCGTCTCCAACAGAGTCATCCGACTGACCAAGAAGGAAATAGAGTCACTTGCCCCTGATCTGGTTTTTACATCACCCAGCCCAGGTGAGAAGAAGTTTGTGTCTGCACCAAGAGCCAGCGGCAAAATATGATGTTTAGTAACATCATGGTTGCAACACAAACAGAAAAGCAGACAGTCACGGCTCTACATCCACCTTGGTCTCACTGTCAATGTATTTTCTGGTGTACTTAGGGTTAGTAGGAGCTGTGACATTAAGCTGACCCACCCTTAATCACAATCCTACAAAGTGCTCCATGTTACATCAACATGGAAGATACACAAAGTGGATGCCAGGACTTTAATCTTATTTTAATTCAATGAACTGTTATTTCAGTCCGTACTATTCCTCCCAAAAAGGAAATGGCATCATTTAAATGTTATGGGTATTCTTTCACACAGCTACATATCAACGTCACCTTTCTGCTAAATGTAAGACCTTCTTCTGATGTGTCTGACATTTGCTACGCTCATTCACAGGGGGAAAGGAAAATGGAAAAGAATCAGAACTTCCATTTCTGGTCTCACTTTGAATGAAATCCAGCCAGCATTCACCCGTTCTGAGGGGATGAAGGGTACCCAACCCAAATCAGTCCCTTTGAGATCCACCATTCTACTCTATCTGTTCTTCCCCTTCAGAGTCAGACTGCTTTCCCCCAGCCCCACTTGTCGATGTAATATTCAGTGATAATTCAGGCTCTGACCTGAATTACTGAGAGAATCATGGGATAAAATCCATCTTAGAGGAGAAAGACAAGGAAAGAGAAATGGCTTGTGTGGCAGCCTGCCCTGAATAAGGAGCATCACCATGCTACATTTCTTTGTGTGTAGATCCCACTGGGAATTAATGTTCCAAGATTCCCTTGCTCTCTCTTGCTTCCTTTTCTCTGGAAACTGCTGTTCTTGCACTGCCTCGGGATGTGCCTAGTAGACTGGCCCAGTCTCTGGGACTCCCAGGAGAAATCAATGAGCATGGGCCAGTGATGTAGATGATGACATTAGCTGCTCTCCATAGGCAATGCTTGATACATCCTCTGACTGCTTCCTTCTATTCCACAGCGGGTGTGAAGAGGGACGTTGTGTTCCTGGTCGATGGCTCCCGCTACGCCGCCCAGGAGTTCTACCTCATCCGTGATCTCATTGAGAGGATAGTGAACAACCTGGATGTGGGCTTTGACACCACCCGGGTTTCGGTGGTCCAGTTCAGCGAGCATCCCCATGTAGAGTTCCTACTCAATGCTCACTCCACCAAGGATGAGGTGCAAGGTGCAGTGAGGCGGCTGCGGCCTCGGGGTGGCCAGCAGGTGAACGTGGGGGAAGCCCTTGAATTTGTGGCAAAAACCATCTTCACCCGTCCCTCTGGGAGCCGCATAGAAGAGGGCGTCCCTCAGTTTTTGGTTATCCTCTCCTCCCGCAAGTCTGACGATGACTTAGAATTCCCATCGGTACAAGTCAAACAAGTAGGAGTGGCACCTCTGGTCATAGCAAAGAACATGGATCCTGAGGAGATGGTGCAGATTTCCCTTAGCCCTGACTATGTGTTCCAAGTCTCCAGCTTTCAGGAACTGCCCAGCCTCGAACAGAAGCTGCTGGCTCCAATTGAAACCCTGAGTGCGGACCAAATCAGACAACTCCTGGGAGATGTGACAACAATTCCAGGTAAGACCCTGTCATTACCAGCTGCCTCTGTTGCTATTCAATATTACACAACTGGGTAAATGACTTTCAATCCCTTCTTTTCTTAGTTATTAGTGGGGGCAGCACACATACTGCTTTTGGAGACCACTTTTAAACATGCAGAAATTCTTCCTTAGTACCTAAATATATCACTTATTTTTATTTTCAAGTCAAAGACTGTAAGGTGCTTGATTGCATGTTCCCATTTAGTGGCTCTCTAAGAGAAAGACATAAATCTGTCTGGCAAAAGAAAGCTAGAAACATTGCCAAATCCAGACAAGAGTGTTGAAGAAAGAAACGGATAATCATGGAATCATAGAACCATAGAATGGCCTGGGTTGAGAAGGACCACAATGATCATCGAGTTTCAACCCCCCTGCTATGTGCAGGGTCGCCAACCACCAGACCAGGCTGCCCAGAGCCACATCCAGCCTGGCCTTGAATACCTGCAGGGATGGGGCATCCACAACCTCCTTGGGCAATCTGTTCCAGTGCATCACTGCCCTCTACGTGATAAGGGTCTGAGTAGTACATGCTTAGACTATTAGGCAGGTCGTTAATGCATGCATGCACTTGTAGACGAGCCCTTGTGGATGAGCTCCACAAAGCACCATGCCTAAATTTGGGTAAAATATACCATGCAGTTTTACATTACCTGAGAAGAGATAGCACAGAAATCCTGCAGAAAAGTCTAAGCAAAGACTTGGCGCACAAATAATTTCCCCTCTTTTTGCTTCCTGGCAGATGTTTCTGGCGAGGAAAAGGACGTAGTCTTCCTTATTGATAGCTCCGACAGCGTTAGGTCTGACGGGCTTGCTCACATTCGGGATTTCATCAGCAGAATCGTTCAGCAGCTTGATGTTGGACCAAACAAAGTGCGGATTGGAGTGGTGCAATTCAGCAATAATGTCTTCCCTGAGTTCTACTTGAAAACCCACAAATCTAAGAACGCCGTGCTGCAAGCCATCCGCCGCTTACGGCTTAGAGGAGGGTACCCTGTGAATGCTGGCAAAGCCCTGGACTACGTGGTGAAGAACTACTTCATCAAGTCTGCAGGGAGCAGGATAGAAGATGGAGTGCCCCAGCATCTAGTTGTCATCCTTGGAGATCAGTCCCAGGATGATGTCAACAGGCCTGCTAATGTCATCTCTTCAACAAATATTCAACCTCTGGGTGTTGGAGCCAGGAATGTAGACAGGAACCAGCTGCAGGTCATTACCAATGATCCTGGCCGTGTGCTTGTAGTACAGGACTTCACAGGACTGCCCACTTTAGAAAGAAAGGTGCAGAACATTCTTGAAGAGCTTCCAGTACCTACAACAGAAAGCCCTGGATACCCAGGACCTGGTAAGATTGCTATGTATCCTGCAGGCTTTTCTGAATATAACACAGACAGGGTTTGTACAATGTGTAAATGGCTCCATAACTCTTTTTGATCCCCAAAAGTTTAGTTGCATTGCTTTAAAGAACACTTTGAAGAAGATTTTGTGGAGCACAGGAAAGCATAGAATTTGAAAAGAGACGAGGCTATCATAAAAACATGAGGTGTAATAAATACATTGTGTAAAAGATTTTTTCATGAATGCATGTAAAATCACTCCAAAGACCAATACAACTTAGGAGTTTGAAAGGAGAGAGAAACGCAATGCCATCTGACATAGCACTAAGCACCATAAGTATTATAAATGTTGCAAACAATAGTTGACCATTGTGATCTCTTTGTAACTTCTTTTTCAGGGGGCAAAAAGCAGGCTGACATTGTTTTTTTGCTGGATGGCTCCATCAACCTGGGAAGAGATAACTTCCAGGAAGTTCTCCAGTTCGTGTATTCTATAGTGGATGCCATCTATGAGGATGGTGACTCCATCCAGGTAGGACTGGCACAGTACAACTCCGATGTCACTGACGAGTTTTTCCTCAAGGATTACTCCAGCAAGCCTCAGATTTTAGATGCCATCAACAAAGTGATCTACAAAGGAGGCCGAGTGGCAAACACTGGTGCAGCCATCAGGCACCTTCAGGCAAAACACTTTGTAAAGGAGGCCGGCAGCCGAATTGACCAGAGGGTGCCTCAGATCGCCTTCATCATCACAGGGGGGAAATCCTCAGATGATGGGCAGGGTGCCTCCATGGAAGTTGCACAGAAAGGTGTCAAGGTGTTTGCAGTTGGTGTAAGGAACATCGACTTGGAGGAGGTCAGCAAGTTGGCCAGCGAGAGCGCCACGAGCTTCAGAGTGTCAACAGCTCAGGAGTTGTCTGAACTGAATGAGCAGGTCTTGGTTACATTGGCAGCTGCTATGGAGGAGAAACTGTGCCCAGGAACGACAGATGTGACGAGAGGTAAGCACCATCCTTCCATAATGTGTTCAGGTTACTCCCAGTTGGAGTCCGTTTTGATGGACTCCTCCAGCCTGCCTATGGCTGAGTCCAGGCATGAGCTTGGACCTCCTCCAAGAATGCGGTGGTCAGCCCTTTGTACAGGAGCTTCAGCACATGAATGACTCGTGCACTGTCACCTCAGGGCTGCAGTTGTGATGGAAGAATTATAGATAGGACAGGCTGTGGCACAGGAGACAGGAGACTTTGCTCAATAGAAATGACTTCACCTCAGAAACAGGCTAGCCCCAAACTACTGACCCTCTGCTGCTATATCAGAGGGCCTCCTCCCTGCCTGATCCTGTTTGACCCAGGTTATCTTTGCTGATGAAAGGAAGTCCACAGCACTTGTATATCAAATAGTGGCATTTCTCCATTCAGAGACCATCTCCTGAAATCATAGAATCGTGATGGTTGGAAAGACCACTACTAGTCCAACCATCAACCCAATGTCTAACAGCATTAGGAAAGTCTGAACACTGGCACAGGTTGCTCAGAGAGGCTGTAGAATCTCCTCCTTGGAGATCTTTGTAAGTGACCCGGACGTGGTGCTGGGCACTCTGCTCTGGGTGGGCCTGCTGGAGCTGGGGTTGGGCCAGAGGGACCTAGAGATCTCCTCCTGTTTCAGCCATTCTTTGGTTCTGTCATCGCTGCTTGAAAATCATTTGTTGTACTACTCAACTGTGATGCTCTCCTCTCTTTCTATGTTTCCCTTTCAGACTGCGACTTAGATGTGATACTTGGCTTTGATGTGTCAGATGTCGGAGCCGGCCAAAACATCTTCAATTCCCAGAGAGGGCTAGAGTCCAGGGTCGAGGCTGTGCTGAACAGAATAACACAGATGCAGAAGATCAGCTGTACTGGCAGCCAGGCGCCCAACGTCAGGGTAGCCATCATGGCCCAGTCCCGGGGGGGACCCGTGGAAGGATTGGACTTTTCTGAGTACCAGCCTGAGCTCTTTGAGAGGTTCCAAGGCATGCGCACCCGTGGGCCCTATTTCCTCACAGCTGAGACGCTGAAATCCTACCAGAACAAGTTCAGATCAGCACCCTCTGGCAGCACCAAGGTAAGTCAAAATCAAGGCCAATAGTGTGGGACAGGAAAGCTGCCCTCTGGTATATTTTGGTTGAGAAGGAAGGCTGCTCTTTGATTTTGGTCAACAAAGTGACCGTGTGTTCATAAGAAAAGCCCTGACTTTTGGTCACCTACTTGTTCCCTGTGGCCTCCCAGCACTGTCAGTGCTCTCCCCTGGTCATTGCTGAGCAGCCAGGGCCCAGGGGCACTGCTTGCCCACGCACTTTTCACACCTGTCTGATATGTTGCACATAAATCTGGCACAGAAATGCATAGATTCATGTCCAGCAAAGTTGGGAAGGGAGGAGCAATTCCCCCATCTCACCTTGGACAAAATGTCCCTTGGACAAAGGCCTTCCAGGTTGCTCATGATTGCATTCCATCTCTAAGGATTCTATGATTCTATAATTCAACGATTCTGCGATTTCACACCAGAAAATCACCAGGTCCTAACATTATTTTGTTTCTCTCCCAGGTGATAATCCATTTTACAGATGGTACAGACGACTACTTGGATCAGATGAAGACTGCCTCGGCTGATTTGCGTAGACAAGGTAATTTTTACTTTTTGAGAAAGTGACTGTGGAGCCCACGTTAACATGTCACATGCTTTAACACTGTTTTTCATGGATCAGCCACGTTTTGATAGCACTGAATAAGGTTTTCAGTACATCAGTGACTTGTACACACATTGCTGTTTTTCATCACCTTCCTGTGGTATTTAGACACCAGCTAGCACCTAAGCCTGGGGGGAACTTGGACCATATGTATTTGCTCTTGGTCAAACAACTTCCATTTGCAACTGGAGAGGTTGAGAACAACCCAGCTTTGCAGGTCAGGGTATGCACGCCTTGCAGAGCGCCATGTCCCATCACAGCTCCTTCTGCTTTCAGGTGTCCATGCTCTCCTCTTCGTTGGCTTGGATCGAGTGAAAAACTTTGAGGAAGTGATGCAGCTGGAGTTCGGGCGGGGTTTCGCCTACAACAGGCCGCTGAGAGTTAATCTCCTGGACTTGGATTTCGAGTTGGCAGAGCAGCTCGTAAGTCACTCGGCACAGGCAGCGCTGCCTTGCAATGCTGGAGAAAAGCCAAAGGCTGGATGTGCTGCAGGTCTGGAGTGCTGCTGAATCACACCCTCTTGGCTCCGGCCATTCCCCCTCCCTAGCTCACGTCTGCTCTTTATACAGATGCCATAGCAAATTAATGAAAAGCAGATCCTGGTGCTGCCCCGTCCTGTACCATTCCTGGAGTAAGGCTTCTCCAGCTAAGGCTGCAAAGCACGAAGCCCAATGAGACTAGGTCAAATGGAATAGGCTAACAATCCACATACGTACCAGTACCACACTAAAGACTTGAGAGTGATGCACTGTCATGCATTGTCAGTGCTAAATCTCCTACATAAATATAACTTTCTAGGTTTCTTCTCAGAGTTGATACAGTGCCTATGCGTTAGACGTGTTTCTTACAAATGGTAGTTCTTTTTCTTCCAGGCAGAAGCTCATAGATTTACCTCCACTCCATGTATATATCCTCTCCCGAGCCTGTTAAGAACTAATCCGCTATCATCTCTTACACGTGCGGCTCCTCCTAACTTCACATCTGCTCTAGATTTATTAACCTCCTTTTCCAGCAGCTTTAATAAAATTAGGCTTAATCTGCTATTACAACCTTGATGGGCCCTTCTCTGCAGAGCCAAGTGCAGACACTTGGAAGTGAACCGTGGTTCTGGGGATAAGAGCTACTCTTCAGCCCATCCCCGTGTAGTTCCTTTGACTAGGAAAATCCTTTCAAAATGTAAATGCGCAAAGCTGGCAGGAGGCATCTGCAGCCAGCAATGTACTTGGCAAAGAAAGGGTTTTTTTCTTTCTAGTGGATGATGCAAAACCAAGCTGTGATTTCTCTGAATCCGTATCTTATTTTTTCCTCTTGCTGCATGCTTGCAAATTGTTCTCGGGCCGTGGGCTGCTGGTGAGCTGCTCACTGCAACAGCTTTCTCCTCCCCTATTCCACAGCCTGGATTTGTTTCTTCACAGATGAGACTGCTCTCTTCAGCAACAGGCACCGTTTCGGGGGCTGGTCTCCTACTAAATGCCCTCTGTGACTTCTGCCCAAGCAGAATGTTGATTTGATATCCCCTGAACAAGCAATCGAATCTTTCTGCCAGCACACACCTCTTTCTCACACTGCTGTGACTGTTCCCCAGTGGAGGAAACCCAACGTTCAGTTGTGCCATCTGTGTTTCCTCGCAGGATAACATTGCAGAAAGGACGTGCTGTGGGGTCCATTGCAAGTGCTCAGGGCAGAGAGGGGACAGAGGTCTTCCCGGCCCCATAGGACCAAAGGTAGGTCGCTTCATTTGGAGAGGACAGCGTCCACCATGGCGGTGATGGACGGGCGGACACGCAGGTTGTGTGCATTGCACCAGGTGGTGCTCACAGAGAGGTTGTGTTCCTCTCTCCCCCCATTGTAAAATTTTCTCTGCCATCCACAGCAGTTGAGAACTGCTCTTCTTCCTTTTCCTCACAGCCTATGTGCTGTAAACCAACTGAGAGGGAAGGGAGGGCAGGAGGGAAGGAGAGAGCAAAGCATCCCATGAGACAACGTGGGGACATTAAAGCAAGACGGTTGCTTTCCTTGCCGTGTTTATGTAGGTGATCAAGCAGATGCTATGTGCAGAAATCCTAAATGTCAATTTAGAGGTAGCTCGCAGCACTAGGAAGAAAACAAAAAATGCTTTGTATTTTCTTCCAGGGTGCTACAGGTGACATTGGCTACGGAGGCTATCCTGGCGATGAAGGAGGACCGGTGAGTGACTGCCCCACTGTGCTCCAAGTGCTCAGTACTGCTCAAATCAGAGACCTCACCACAGCGAAGCATTCAGAGCCCTTTTTCTAAATACTTTCTGCAGGGGATGCGGGGGTGGGACGACAAGAGAGCAGGCAGGACTTTGTGTCCTCCCCAGGTCCTGGCTGCTCCTTGAGAGCTGTGGGGAATAGCTCCCATGCTGCAGGCTGACCCGGCTCTGTGCTGTTCCTGCAAGGCAGCTGGGGAGGTTTGCAGCTGGTCCCGGCTACCTCCGAGCAGAGCAGGGTGTTGTGGACACAGCAAGCACCAACACAGTAAAATCTTCAGCTGCATTAAAGCCACAGCCTGCTCCACAGTACCCATATTGAATGCAGCTGGAAGAGCCGAGCTAGTCCAAGTATCAGATCACAAAGGGGTGTTCCTATCCATCATGGTGACAGGCAATGTGAGTCTCATGATTTCTTCTTAGCACGGCTTCTTCCAAACTCTTACTTCACGAATCCCATGTCACCACTGGAACAAACAGCTCCCCACGCATCACGCCCAGGGGGTGAAGCCAAGGCCAAGGGGCTGATGGTGAGCTCCTTTTCCAATATCACAGGCAGGGGCCAAATGCTGCGGTCAGATATAAGGTCAGGATTGGGTTAGTCATCTCTGTTGAGCTCTGTGGGGTTCTTGTCATTTTTTGGAAGGAGGAAGATCTCTCAAAGCTGAGAGCTTGGCAAGGATGTGTCTCTCTCAGCAGCGAAGATGACCCCTACGCGATGAATGTTGAGGACAAGAGATAGTCCTAGTGCATTGGCTGGGCTCTGACCTTCAAAACCTGATGCCCTGTGGTTTAGGACAAAGTACCTCCCATGCTTGCCAATAAGTGCAGTTAGATAAAGATATGTGTGCAGAGGCAAACCTTGACCATCACGTTTTCTCCTCTGTGTGCAGGGTGAGCGTGGACCTCCAGGAGTGAACGGGACACAGGGTTTCCAGGGATGCCCTGGGCACAGAGGAACCAAGGTATGTCTGGAAGGAGTCTGCATGGCACAGATACTGCATCCAGCCTTGGGAAGTCCACTGCTGCTTTAGGATGTCGTGCAGCAGCCACGAAGTCCACGCCAGCATCCACCTGGCCGAGCACCAAAGCTCCCAGTGTGTATCGCATGGCTCTGAGCAGCAAAAGGGAAACTGCTGATCCAGGCTCAACCTGCAGGCAGGATTTGCTGTTGAAGAGGGGGGAGAAAAGTGAGCCACCATTGCTGCTTTGGAGGGGGATCCTTGAGCCAACGCTCAGGACAGCAGCCGTGCCACAAGCTAGAAAATGTGGTGAAAGATTTAATATCCGTGGGTAATTTTCAGAGATAGGAAAATGTTGTTTCCTACCGTTTGCTCTGACAGCAGGATCCTCTGGCAGGGAGTGCAGGAGTGCCTGAACCAAGCCCATTAGTTGCAGCTGAGCTACTGGGACTCTTTAAAAATCTGCCCAGCCTTGGACAAAGCTGATGCTCTGTGTGGCCCTTGAGGTCTGGATCCATTTAAGAAGGGGCGTAGGGAGAAAGCAAAGTCAGTGGTAATCCAACTCATTATCTATGGAGAAAGAGTTACGGCTAAGGAATAAATTATTTTATTGAGTCAGCTGGCTAAAAGCCACGATGCACATATTTTATCTTGGTATGAATGGCCAGGAGACAGCTGAAGGTTTGCACGGGAGAAGCAAAGGATGTTTAACCCCCTTGCAGCACACCTTGCCCATCCCAGCCCATCCTGGCTCTGGGTCTGCCCTTCTTCCCCACCAGCACCCACAGAGGTGGCCCAGAGAGCAGCACACTAACTCCTTTTTCTGATCCCTTTAGGGTTCTCGGGGATTCCCAGGAGAGAAGGTATGGAACTATTTCCTCCTCACACAGTGCTGAGCATGAGGATGCATCAGCATCCCTCTCTCCCTGGTTCTCCTTTTCCTTGGTGAGCATTTGCCCCCCACATCTCTTCTGCAGGGCGAACTGGGAGAAATGGGTCTGGATGGCATTGATGGAGAAGAGGTCAGTCATTCCTAGCACACTTCTCTTTGTAATATGATGTTTGGGTGAAAAAGCTGTAGAAGTAGCAAATACTCTCCTAAAATGCTCCTGTTCTTTTGTAGGGAGACAAAGGCTTGCCTGGTTCCTCCGGAGAGAAGGGGTTCTCTGGCAGGAGGGTAGGTGTTTATCACACACCGTTACAAAGGGTGGAAGGTCCTCTGCTCCCTTTGGGGCTTGGGATCTGGGGGAGGCAAGGGCTGCTCCTGCTAACTCTCCCTCCTTTCTCCCAGGGTAATAAAGGAGCCAAAGGTGAACGAGGAGAGCGAGGTGACCGTGGGCTCCGTGGAGACCCGGTAAGTATTGCTGAGGCAGCTTCTTGATCTCCCCTTCCAAGTCCTGGAGGGGGGGGGAGGGGTCTTCTGCAAGCAGTGAGTGTGTACTCAGGGTTATTGAATGCTGCTGGAACAGAAGCAACAGCTCTCAGCCTTGTAGCCTGAAGCCCAGATGCTGTTGGCAGTGGGATATAACCCATGAGCTTGTTCAGCCTATGCACCCTGTCCACCTATGCAAGCTGTGCCACAAGAAGCCTCCCTGCCCCACAGCCCATGGAGCCAGGACAGTTCTTATAGCGAGTGTTCAAAGACAAACTTTCAGGCCAAGATGCTTTTGTGAACAACCTGTCCTGGTTGGGGAGGAGAGCTGTGTGAAATGATGGATCTGAGAGCCCAAAGCCTTCTGATGGTGCAATGGTTTTAGGGCAAGACACAACCAAAGGATATTTGCTATCATACGGGCAAGGGGCAGGTCCAGTAACAGACAAAGGACCCAAAGATGGCACATGGGGAACACATGCCTCAGGGTACCGAGCAGTCACTCATTGCTTAGAAATTCCCTTCCTCTTCTCAGTGCTATTATTTCTCAGCTGAACAGCCATGGTTGCCTCAAACCACCAGAATCGTGCACTTGACCTAATTCAGTCAAAAGAGGAAAAAAAGAATTGTTGGTTCTGAGCTGTAACAGAGCAACTCATGATGTCTAAATTTCTTGTCTCGCTCACACAGCTGTTTCTCATTGCTCCATTGCTTTCAGGGAGATTCAGGAGCAGATAATACTCAGCGGGGAACCAGAGGCCAAAAGGGTGAAATCGGACAAATGGTAAAGCTTCTTTGTTGTCTTTTGTTGTTTTTGTTTATACAATGAGATGGGACAGAGAAAGTAAGAGAAAAAGATGCTGCCAAAAAAGGTGTGAGCTCCCTGAATTAATCTCACCCCTTGTGCATTTCCCTTAGGGAGAGCCTGGATCTCCGGGGCAGAAAGGACAAGATGGAGGAGTCGGGAGGCAGGTGAGATGCTGGATCTGCATGGCTGCTGTTGTTTCAAAAACATCTCCATCTCCTCCTGCCTTCCCATGTGTTTCATTTCACGGTTCAGGAGTCACTGTTGTAGGGAGAAAAGAACCACACTCAAGAGGAAAACACATAGCTGGGATGCCTGAGGATGTGTTTGCTGCTGCCAGCCCCTCGGCAGAAACAAAGCACACTGCTATGCATGCGACTGAGCAACTCACCTAAGTTTTGGGCCAAGGGGCTGCAATGAAGGAGAAAACATGCCAAAGCTTGGTTTGCAATAGCTGGCACAAGGTGGAGCATGGATTCCTCTCTACCTCTGGCCCCAGTATAACTATTCAAATGCAATTTTGCAATAAGAAGTGAGGACGTGCTATCCTAGAGGCAATTGAGAAGTGTACATGCTTACATCCTTGCCTAACATGTCCCATTGTTTCTGTACTCACAGGGCATGGCAGGACGCAGGGGGACAATAGGAGTCAAGGTAAGGATCTGTATAATACTGTAACATAATAGAAAACACAGCAGTGATAGCAGGGTAGCAAAGTCCAAGGCTGCAGCAAGTGAGGATAAGCCCAAATGCAACAGCCATGGACACAGAAACAAAGGAAAAAGTCTATTTACCCTAAGAAGACCTCAGGTAAGCAGGAATCTTTAATGAGATACCCTTTCCTCCACTGCCAACCCTTAAATGAGGTCTGGGAAGGAGTGGATCCTGGCTCCAGCCCTTCCAATCACTCAGGTACATTGCACGCACCTGAACTCCCCTGGGTTGGCCCTGCCTTCCCACCAAGTGCTCAATCGCTTCTTCAGGCAGTGACTTAGCATTTCCACTGCAGGTCTGGCACTGGTGTCTCCTGCTGCAGGATTTGCTTCCTCTTTCCTGCCTCATCTCACCTTCAAATCCCCCTACAACTCTACGGGCTCCCTCTTGCTGCTGTGAAATCAGGCTGGTGGCTGCTTCCCATGCCAGACCAGGCAGCATTCTTGGGTCAAAGCATAAATGATAATAATGTATAGATTGACATTCATTGACTGTGGGAGGCAAATCGCCCTACTATTTCCATGCTCATTCTTATTCTATAAAATAAACAAATAAAAACTGTTCTTCCTTGCCTTTCACATAGCCATAAAGCAGCTTTCCATGTCCTGACGCCCCCTGCCCGTTGCCATGTGTCCCATGCTAACCTGCACTGTTCTGCACCTCCAGGGCACCAAGGGTACACTTGGCCAGCCAGGGCCAGCTGGAGAACAAGGCATGAGAGGACCACAGGTCAGTAAGAGAAGGCAAAATGTACATCTTGTGGCAGCATGCTGTTGCAATACCCCTTCCCAGGGCCTGGGCAACGGGGACTGGTGGAACTGGTGTGCAGTTCCCAAGGCGTGATGTATTCGGAAGCCATCTCTCGGGTGCTGAAGAGTTTGCTTTCCCTCCCAATCTCTGGTTGTGCTGGTGTGTTTCTCCCCGTGTGTGCTGACATCTCTCCTTTCTTCTGCACAGGGCCCACCTGGCCAGATTGGTACTCCAGGCATCAGGGGAGAGCAAGGCATCCCCGGGCCCAGGGTGAGTCCTTCTGCCCATTCCCAGCCAAGGACCAACAGGGCTCAGCCTGGAGATCTCACTGAGTTTCCTACAGTGCTTTGAGGGGCACCAGCACTAGTAGTTGATCCGCGATTCCTAAGGCCACGCAGATCCCTCATGTAAGGCACTCAGTTGTATCACACTGCCAACGTGCCTCTCCTTTCTGTTCCAGGCTGGTGGTGGACAACCAGGAGCACCAGGAGAAAGGGGCAGGATTGGCCCGCTGGGACGAAAGGTATGTCTTCATGAGCTCTGGGAATCAGAACCAGGACAGCAATGAGGAGCATAGGAATGGGCTTTAAATAATACTGGAGGTGAACCTCTTGGAGCAAAATTAACTCATCTTCATTGGTTTGTGCGGTGCAGACGTGACTTTCTGCTGCAAAAACCACTGGCTTGTGAAAAGAAACCAGTGATGGTGGGGTGTATGATTAAACAGATGCTCCTGTTTTCAGGGCGAGCCTGGAAATCCTGGACCCAGGGGACCAAGCGGACAGCAAGGCCCACGAGGAGAGATGGTAAGTGTGGTCATGGACCAGCTACAGGGCTTCACAGCTGAGAAGCTTGCCTGTGGACTTTATACTCTCCAAAGTACAATATTAGAGAGGGAAATCAGCCCCATGCCTTCCTCTGGCATGAGTGTAGTTTTACACCTTGTGTATGTATGCTAAGCAGACTTTAATTCATTCTTGTTGTTTAAGCAGCACCTTTTTGTACTACTTCTCTAAAATCTAATTTTCCAGGGCCTGTGGCATTGGTGTTTTTCTCTATGGATGTCACAGGCTCTGGGAGCTTTAAGATATTCAATATGACTGAATATTAATGCCATTTGCTTTCCCATTTTAGGGTGATGACGGACGAGATGGAGTTGGTGGCCCAGGTCCTAAAGGCAGAAAGGTATGTGTGTGCTCAACACAGCCGCCTACCAACATGAGTTAGAAAGGACAAAGAGGAGCAGTCAGACCTCAGAAAGTGTGGCTGTTCTCTTTCTGTTAACTATACGAGGAGCTGAATTTGCAGTCTCTCCCACTTTTTCCTCCATCATTTTAATTTGTTGTTACTTATCCATCTACTGAAACAGGATCATTTTCTAAAACCCTGTTTTCAAATAAAACTTTGCTTTTTTTTCAGGGAGAACGTGGCTTCATTGGCTACCCAGGACCCAAGGTACAAAGCAGCCCATGAACTACGGGTTCATTTTCCAGTCAATGTAGCCACAGCCTGAGGACCTGTGCAGATTGAGAGCTACCATTTCTGTTTGTCCCCATCCAGGGTGGAACTGGTGACCGTGGTGGTGCTGGAGGCCCTGGACCTAAAGGAAACAGAGGCCGCAGAGTGAGTGTTACTTTGACACAGTCTTTCCTCTATGCAAGAACATCCTGGAAGATGTGCACATCTCCTTTAAGGGTTGACTCATGCTCCTGAGATTCCTCCAGCAGACATTCACAGAGAGGACTTCTCTTTCTAGGGAAATGCAGGAAATCCTGGCACACCTGGTCAGAAAGGAGAGATTGGATACCCTGGACCATCTGTAAGTGTTCATTGCGCCCCAAAGAGTCTCCTCAGTTCCTGTCTGAAAAACATGACAGTCTCTATGTACGCCAGGGGTTGAAAAATATGCCTACTGAAGTTACACACTGCACTCAATTATTTTTATTATTTTTATTAACAGGGACTTAAAGGTGATAAAGGACCATCCATCAGTGTAAGTGTAGCATCATTTCAGCCTTATTTTGAGATATTCTTTTGTTGGCTCTGTCACATGTTCATTTGCCCTTCCTAACTCTCTCTCCTTCTGTTTCCTAAAGCAATGTGCTCTTGTGCAGAACATCAAAGACAAATGCCGTGAGTACCTCAGTGCTTTGCTAATTCCCCATTGCTACCCTTGTATGCCAGTCACATCACATGAATGGCACTGACTGAACTGCTTTTTTTCCCCTTTATCTTTTCCACAGCTTGCTGCTATGGTAAGTTACCTTCAGTCCTTTACATCTTGATGTTGTCATGTGCAAGAACCGTTGTTTTCCCCACATATGTGGTACGAATGATTGACTTCCACTGAGCAGGTGGTTCTTGCACCCTGACAACTGTCTGGGGCACAATTTGTTCCCAATAAATGTTTTTGGCAGGTCCCAAGGAGTGCCCTGTCTTCCCAACCGAGCTGGCCTTCGCTATTGACACCTCCTCAGGTGTTGGAAGGGACGTCTTCAACAGGATGAAACAAACCGTGCTCAGAGTGGTCAGCAACTTAACCATTGCTGAGAGCAACTGCCCTCGTGGTGCCCGCGTGGCTCTGGTCACCTACAACAATGAGGTCACCACGGAGATCCGCTTTGCTGATGCCAGGAAGAAATCGAGCCTCCTCCAGCAGATCCAAAACTTCCAGGCAACCCTGACCACAAAGCCACGCAGCCTGGAGACTGCCATGTCCTTTGTGGCCAGGAACACCTTCAAGCGTGCCCGAAGTGGGTTCCTCATGAGGAAGGTGGCCGTCTTTTTCAGCAACGGGGAGACAAGAGCCTCCCCGCAGCTCAACGATGCCGTGCTGAAGCTCTATGACGCTGGGGTCACTCCTGTGTTCCTCACCAGCAGGCAGGATGCAGTTCTCGAAAGAGCTCTGGAGGTTGGGGCTGTTCACCCTTTCTTTCTTTTTCTGCTCCTGACCTCAGTTCAGTTCACTGGCAGATTGATGGCATGTTTTTCTTGGCTCTTCCAGCTGCTGGTTGGCTTCTGTAGGCCTTTCAAGTGCTTAGCACTGAGAAGCATTGCTATGCAAACTCATCCAGCATGCCTGTTAGAGAAATCTGAGATGCATGCTGCAAAACTCTAGCAACGTTATATGATGAGTCAGTTGTTTCCTGGACCATGGCTCCTGTGTGCTTGGTGTGGTATGAAAAAGATCACCTCCATAGCGAGAAGGAAAGACAGAAAGTCAGTGGGGGGGAAGGCAGAATTGTGGTAGCATCCTTACTAGAGGAAGAGTTGAGGTATACACATTTAAAGCAGAAAAAAGAGCCCTAGCTGAGCATGCTAAACACTGGTTCAAGTGCTTGACCCTTTTCATGTCTAAACTAGTCCCACTAACTGACATCAGGTGTACTAGGCTCCTCCAGATAGGAGGCACCAAAACCAGCATGCTACGTAGGGAATCCCTTAGAGTTGGCCACGAGGTTGCCCTCCCCTCCTTTCTGTTGAAAATAATAGAAGGCAGCAATGCTAACATCATGGTTTTTTTTGTTTGCATGTAACCAGATCAACAACACAGCAGTTGGACATGCAATCGTTCTTCCAACCAGCGCCAGCCAGCTGAACGACACTATCCGGAGGCTGTTGACTTGTCATGTTTGTCTGGGTAAAGCATCCAAATTCCCTTCTAGACTGTGCCAGATCCTTCTGGTTGCACAGCAGTTGGTTGTCAGTGATACAGTAGGGAAGCCCAGCTAGGAGTCAGCTCGTTTGCTGCTGAAGACAAGGGATCCCTACTTAGGCTGAGCACATTTGCATTGTGACTAAGGCTCACTGTTCGTTAGGGGCGTTCTCCAAGTTGTAAATGGAAGCTCTGTTTTTGACCTGTTCCCATTTTGACATTCCAAATACCAATATCTCAGTGCTCTAAAATATGGCCCTCTGTCATTTATGATTGAGAGCTTCAGGAGTCTCTTTGGACAGAGGAGTGCCTTAAATATACTAAATGTATGGTTAAATGTGTTTTGGGATGAAATTTCTTTGTTAACAAGTAATGGAGCAGTGAACATCCATATCTTAGTAGCATTTCATATGATAAAGAGGGTTATCTTCAGCTCCTCCAGGTGATTAATCTGCTGTATTTCTGCCCTAGATGTGTGTGAGCCTGATGCCATCTGCGGTTACGGCAGTCAAAGACCTGTATTCAGAGACAGAAGGGCAGCCCCGACAGATGTAGACACCGACATAGCCTTCATCATGGATAGCTCAGCCTCCACCACACCTCTGCAGTTCAACGAGATGAAGAAGTACATTTCCCACCTCATAAGCAACATGGAAATCAGCTCTGAGCCAAAAATTTCTCAGCACCATGCAAGAGTGGCAGTTCTCCAGCAAGCTCCTTATGAACACGAAACCAACTCAAGCTTCCCACCAGTGAAAACAGAGTTTTCATTAACTGATTACGGATCCAAAGAGAAGATCATTAATTACTTACACAACCAAATGACGCAGCTCTATGGCACGATGGCTATGGGAAGTGCAGTTGAACACACAGTGGCTCATATTTTTGAAAGTGCACCAAACCCTCGGGATCTCAAAGTCATAGTTCTCATGATAACTGGAAAAATGGAAAAACAAGAACTTGAGTACTTGCGGGAGGCTGTAATTGATGCAAAATGCAAAGGATACTTGTTTGTTATCTTGGGCATCGGCAGGAATGTGGATGTCAAGAATATCTATAGCCTAGCTAGTGAGCCAAATGACGTGTTCTTCAAATTGGTCTCTAAACCTGGAGAGCTTCATGAAGAGCCCTTGCTACGCTTTGGGAGACTGCTGCCATCTTTTATCAGAAGTAAGTATAACATCCTGCAGCCAGCGTGGAAGGGGCAACACCTGACCTCAGTGGGATTAGTCTGCCAGGTTGTGCCTGTCTACCTGTTCGCTGGTGGTCTCTGTCCTCACCACCTAACTGGGCAGTAGTACCACTGAAGAAGTAACCTCGTTTTATATGTTCTATAACTTTTGGTGTTTTGTTACTGCCTGTAGGTCTGTCCAGTTGTCTCTATCTGTGTTTTGGGGTCCTTTTGGCCTCCCCATCCCATGTACCTTTTTGATCTTAGAATCATAGAATGGCCTGGGTTGTAAAGGACCACAATGATCATCTAGTTCCAACCCCCTGCTATGTGCAGGGTTGCCAACCACCAGACGAGGCTGCCCAGAGCCACATCCAGCCTGGCCTTGAATGCCTCCAGGGATGGGGCATCCACAGCCTCCTTGGGATCCACCAAGCAGAGTCTGGGTGTGCAGCTAGCTTGGTCTCTACGGGCTCACCTTGGGGATCTGGCATGCTAGCTGATCTGCAATGTGTCCCATTGGGTCTGGTTGTGCTGAGGCTCTCAACTGAAGCTTGTCTTGCAGTAAAATAAGCCAACATGCAGACGTCTTCCCTGACAAATAAATGTTTAGTTTTTCTCATTTTGATTTTTTCCAGCCACTGCTTACAGGGATCCTGGAGACCTCTCAGTAAAATACTAGAAGTGTGGTTGGAAGTGCTTTGCTATGAGAACGCTGTTTACATGTGACTAAAACATACAGCCATCTAGTATCTTGCAGTTACTGCTCTTTGTGTGTTGGAATAACACATCTCTCTGCCCAGGATGCTGCACTGACCACACTAAACATCAAAAAATAGTCCATAGCTTTTAACAAGAGCAAGCAAAGAGAAGAGTTTTTTCTAATCTTAGAATTACACATAATACAGTGTTGGTAGGTAACAACCACCTTCAACAACAGTGTTTAATGCCAATCTTCCTCCATCTCTAGGTGACTTTGCTTTCTACCTATCTCCAGAAATAAGGAAACAGTGCAAGTGGCTCCAGGGTGATCAAACACCCAAGAGCCCTGGGCATACCGGACAAAAAGCAGTGTAAGTAGACCTCCAAAATTCTGTTTCTATAGTATTTAGGAAAATAATGAATATGAAAAATGGACGTATGAACTGCTTTTTGCTCTGATAGGCATATGGCCCCCAATGCAACTGTAACCCAAACCATAAGCACCACCACCAAGCTAAGCACTACCATCAAGCCTGCTGCAAGCACCAGTGCCCATGCCAGGACCACCACTGCCAGCACCACGGCCCAGACCAGAGCCACGGAGAGGCCCACAGAGAGCACTACTGTCCAGGTGAATGCTACTGTACAGAGCCAAGGAAGCACTGCTGCCAACACCAAAGCCACCAGCCGCACCACAGCGAGCACCACGGCTGCAGCAGCGAGCGGCAGGAGAAGACAAGGTGGTATGTAAAAGGCTGTCCCCATGCCTCATGTCACTTTCTTGTCTGGGTTTGTCTATGCTGTAGTGAGTTAGGGCTTTTCTTCCTTCCCAAAAGGGTCATCCTAATGGGAAATGCCACTAGGAAGCCAAGTTCTACTCTTGTAGAAAGACATTTTTAAGAGCAAAGCTGGAAACTTGTACTGGTTTCTTCTCAGAAAGAGTGGTGCTGCAGTGGCACAGCTGTCCAGGGAGGTGGTAGAGTCACCATCCCTGGAGGTGTTCCAGAACCATGGAGATGTGGCACTGAGGGACGTGGGCAGTGGGCATGGTGGGGATGCATTCACGGTTGGCAATCTTAGACGTCTTTCCCAACCTGAATGACTCTAGGATCTAAGAATGGGACAATCCATCACCTGCTGCCCAGCCCAGTAACATGGTGACAGAGCACTTCTCTTTCTAGCGTGGCCCCTTCACTTTCAGTGTTTTTATCCCCCTAGCTACGTTTTGCTATTTATGGTGATTCATACAACGAGGTTGTTTGAGTTCTCTGTCAGCTAATATAAATAGTTGAAGTTCATTCATCACTGAATCAGTGTGGAGGCCTCGTTGGGAATGATAAAGCTCTTCCATATGAGTACAGTTCACGTAAAGAAGCTTTCCCACGTGCTCCTGCAGGGGGGTTCAGGCAGTTCTCTACAAGTAACAAAGAACATCTGTCAGAAGCAAAGCCAGCTGATGAACACATCTCCATGTAAAAACAGCTTTTGCAAGGTCAATGCTTTCATCTGCTTGCAGGGAACAAGCTTTTCTGGGTATTTCTTGTTCCACTGTTGCTTCCAAGCAGTGTTAAGGCCTCTTCCAATGCTCCTCCATAGCATTAAAGCCTTTCTCTAACAGCTTCTGTGACTTGTCTAAGGTTATGTTAGGTCTGAGGCAAGCTGTGCTTTAAGATCCTCATCCAGGCCATGAAAAAGAAAGCCTCCCTGCAGCACGCTAGGGATCAACGTACCACACATAGATTCTCACCTTTCTTTTAGACCTTCCCTCTCCAGACCCTCACATAGTTTCTCTCCCTGTTCCCAAACTGCAGCAAAGATGAATGACATCCAGATCACGGATGTCACCGAGAACAGTGCCAGGCTGCGCTGGGCCAGCCCTGAGCCACACAACGCCTACGTATTTGATCTTGCCATCACCTTAGCCCATGACCACTCTCTTGTGCTGAAGCAAAATGTAACCGGCACCGAACGTGTCATTGGGGGCCTCAGAAGTGGACAGAAATACCTCGTCTTCATTACCGGCTACCTGAAATCCCAGCCCAAAGTGACCTACACGGGGACATTCAGCACAAGTACGTTCCTCTTGGTGAAATACCAACATTCATTACTATGTTTTTCCCCCAGATTAAGACAACAGACACAAAATATGGAAACAAACATGTAAGAAAGGGGGAAATCAGTCAGTATGAATGGTCCCAACCCTGGCAATGCTCAATTGTGTCACTGCCTTCCTGGTATCCTCTGTCCCCGTTTATGAAACATTGGAATTCTTTGGCAAATGCAAAAATGACACTTTGGAAGTGTTAAACTGACCCAGATTGTGGGAGAATTAAAGGCAGTCCCAGAGGGGTGTTTGTCTCATTGTGCGTGCAGAAGGCTTTGCACAATGGGTCCTGCCAGCGTCCAGACAGCAATTAGTAATAAGAGCCAAACAGGGTTAATAGAGAGTCAATCCAGACCAGCCTAATTGCAAAATAAGCAAGAAAAGCTGTTTCTCTTATAATAATCTTCACAGTCACTATCTGCTCTACAAACTACAATATCCAAATAAAGCAAATAGAAAGGATAAAATGGTGAATTTGGTCTTTTGAGGATCAAGCTCCACGTGCAAAGATCACATATAAAACTCACCAAACCCTTTAGCATGGCCAAAAGTTGCTCTATGAGAGAAAGCCAACTTTTTCCTTTAGTAGTTTGGCACAGAGGCGCCTTGGCTGGATGATGTGGCAAAGTTTGTGTTGGTGCCACCAGCGCTGCCCCTGGCTGTTCTGGCACTTTAAAGCCTCCTCCACTGCCTGCAAGGAGCCTTTCTTTTGGCTTCAATGGCTTTGGATCAGGTCCGAAGTCTCTTACCTTCACCAGCAATAAACATGCCCACAAAAAAGTTGAGAAAACACATCAGTTTGCAGAAGTAACGTTTGCACATATTGACTTAGAGCCTCAGTGCCCAGGGAGGCTTCATTTCCTACAGAGATCATGAATGGGAACAAATTGGGCAGGCAGCAGCGATACCACCTACGTGGCCTTAACACCAGGTAGCACTGCCTCCCTCACCCAAATCCATTCAAGACACTTCCCTCCAGCCATCAGTTCTTGTGGCTGCAGCCCTCCAGCCCTGTGGAAAGAGGGTGATGCAACATGAGCCATGATCTCCATTTCAACACAAGGGATTTTTTCTCCCCTCGGTGCCAGTCCTCAACGACTGAGTCCCCAGAGGGCTACGAGGCTGTGATGTGGGAAATGTGGGCAGAGCATCACTGAAGCCCTTTGTGCAGCGCACAGACAATCCTTGAAGACTGCAGGGGAGCAAGAGAAGACCCATCATAGCCTCTCTGTTCCCTTGGAGGATGTTGTCTTATTCCGCCCTCTCTAAGCCTAGAGGAGCAAAGTTAAACCAAAAGACAACAACTGCTCCTCCAGAGCCCCTGCCCCATCTCATGCTGTGATGAAAGCAGTGGCTGCTCAGAGCTGGAGCTCCATAGCCACCACCACAGAAAAGCCCAGTTGTGCAGCACTGCTGCTAACTGAGGAGAGCAGTGTGAAGCTTCCTGGCGCAGCCAGACAGTTGTGGATGGATTACTCACTGTGTCAGCTGCATCCAATAAACATTTCTGAAACATACGTGCTAGGATAAACAGATCCAGGCCTGATTCCTGCAACCTGTGTGTCCCCTGATCCCTCTGCTGTAATTGCAGCCAGTGGGTTTGTTTAGCACCATGCCTTGGCTCACCAGTATGGCCACGGGTGGTGGGGCTCCCCAAGGGTCCTGCTGCAGAACATGGTTGCCCTTGGCTGACCGCTCTTTCTGTCCTCCCCAGAGACCCCAGCGCAGTCCAAAGTGGCCCTGGCCAACATGATGCTGAACGCTGAGCCACTGGAAGGGCCTGAAAATGGTGAGTATTGGTGCCGGTGGGAGACCTGGGCTGGGAGCTCTGAGAAGGACCCCCACAAAAAAGAAAGCTGCAGAGCTGTTGGAGCAGGTCCAAAGGAAGACCACGATAATGATCAAGCCAGGTTGAATGGGACCTGGGCAGCCTGATGCAATGGTGGCAACCCTGTCTACAGCAGGGGGTAGAACTGTGTGATCTTTAAGGTCCTTTCCAACTTAAGCCATTCTGTGAAGATCCTGACCATTGGCACTAGTCTTTCCCTTGCCCACTGCCAAACATGGACTTTCTCAGAGCAAGCGTAGCCCTACTGGGACCAAAGAATCTTCAAGTCCTTTGCTTTGCAGAGTCAATAGACCACAGGCTAGATGAAAGCCTTGAGCATAAAGGCCTATACTCTGCACGATGCCTCAGACCCATGCTGGAGCCAAAGCCCACTAAAACTACTGTGATCTTTGCAGGAGCCTCAGACCAGGCCTAATTTCCATAATAGAGTTGGAAGATGAGCTAGAGTCCAAGTGCTGGCCACTCCCAGGGGCACACTGCAGCCCATAGCCTACCTGATGCATATAGGCATCGCTATAGGCATTGCTGTAGGCATCAAACATCAAATTGTTTGTGCCCTCTCTCCTGGTTTGCCACAAAGAACAGGTCTTGGCTCCTTGGTTTAGCACAGCTCCCAACAAGGACTTGACCCATAGCCAGAGATTGCAGGGAAGCTAGTGGCAAACACTTGCTTAAATTTAGCTGATTGACAGCTTCCCTGCTGCCCTCGCCATTTCTCTACCATCAGTGGCTTATCACAGTAAACTACTAACAAGCACCGACTCTGCTGAGAATTACATTAACATGTCTTAGTTATCCTGTCAAATCACTGCAGCTGTTAAAATGTTGTCTCATTGCTTTTGTTGACATCAAGCTCGCTGTATCAGCCCTATAATGCAATCACATTGTAAGTGCTGGGCTGTAACTCTTCCTCTACGGAACTGGAAAGGTCTGTGGCCTTCATAAAGCTGTCACAGGCACCGAGTGTGGATCATCTGACATCTAAAAGTCATCTCCATATAAGCACTTTTCCTTTTTTTTTTTTTAATAAGCCTCTTGCTCACACTGTGGCTCATTATCTTCATCAGGATCTTGAGGAGGAGGGGGAGAACGGTGTTAGGCTCAATGAGCAACAGTGGAAGTCTAGGGTGGAGGTCTCAAGGAACATCTTACCTTTGTCTTGATGCATGTCCCATCACTGCTGTGATGCTCTGAATGGCTTCTCCTGCTGCATCTGCAAAGTGCCTCCCATGCATTCCCACTGGCCAGGCCCCCTCCTGGCTAGTCCCCTCCAGGTGACATGAACCCATGCCCTGGCTTTGCTTAACCCCTCGTGTGCCAGCCCTTTGGAGACAAGGTGTAGTGCTGGGTGGGTATGTCTGGATGTGCTGTGTGCTCTGCACATCAACGCACACCTCTGAGTCCTTCCCAGCTCTTTTTGTGACCCATTTGCAGCAAGTTCCCCTGCCCTAGGATTTACGGCATCTGGTTGTCAGGGGAAAGCCTTTTCTGGAGTCCTTCAAGGATGCTGCTGCTAATCTGAAGTTTTTCAGCAGGCTGAGGATAACATAAACAGAGCAGAGCAGTGGGGATGGGTTGTTTAACTGAGTCTTTCCTGGTTCTCCGCACAACGGGAGAGACCCATACATAAATCTTCCCACAGACCTTTGAGGAAGCCCCAAATTGTGCTGTCCTTATATAGGCAATGCAGCTGCTAGCACTGATGGCCCTTGGTAATAAAAACTCTGGGGTTTGGGCCTGAATTATCGTTTCTGGACAGGAAAAATACCTATATTTAAGCCCTGAAGTCTACCAGGTGTAGCTTGCCTTTAAAGATAAAATAAACACACTTAAGAATTGAAGTTACTGCCGAGGCAAAGACCTTTGGAAACAGACATGGGGGAGCTGTGTGAAGGCCCAATCCTGCCCACAGCACCCCAGCACGGGGACATGGGGTTGGGATGGGCTGAGTCGGTGTTTAGTGAGAAGGGGGAACAGAAATGGTGTGATGAGGAAACACCACCGGCAGAAGTATGACCCACCCGCATGATCTGATCCAACCCTCTCGGCTTCCAATGATTTTAAATGCTTTGGGTTTTATTTATTTTATTTTATTTTTCCCTTTCCTGAATCTC
The DNA here is from genome assembly GCA_016647715.1 of Pavo muticus. Lineage (NCBI taxonomy): Eukaryota > Metazoa > Chordata > Aves > Galliformes > Phasianidae > Pavo > Pavo muticus. The sequence continues at coordinate 116,117 of JACDJE010000671.1, read as the reverse complement.
TTTCCTTTTTTTCAGCTTTTAACCCTTCTGGAATCTTTTAACCTTTGCACCTTTTGATATGCAGATTTGGCAGACCCTTGCTTGCTGGACTTTGACATGGGCATGCAGTGCAAGGACTATCAGGTTGTGTGGTTCTTTGACTACAAACACAAGATCTGCAGCCAGGGTTGGTATGGTGGCTGCGGTGGTAATGCCAATAGATTTGAGACCGAAGCTGAGTGCAATAGCAAATGCTTGAAGCCATGTAAGTACCACACGGGGGTGAATCCTTTCACTTTTTATCGACATTTCAAATAACCTTTGGATCAGAGAGAAAACATCCTCTAAACACCAAACCAACACGCTTTTTCCTCCAGCAGCAGCTGAGAAAGCCATGCAGCAGCCACCCCTTGAGAAAAGGTTATCGCCAGGTAACACACCAAAACATTAATCATAAAATAAAGCACATCCATCATTCATTTTCACCATTTCATGGCATGCATCCATGCTTGTCCATTACGAGATCATCAGCAGAAGGACCTTGGTTTGTGTTTGCTCCCTGACGTGGCCTTGCCCCATCATCCGCTTTGCATGAGCAAGTCACCTGCATGCCTTGTCTCACCCCAGAAGTCGTGGCTGCACGACCCAAGTGCAAGCCATAGCTAACACAAAAACACACTGGATATGGTAAGAAGTGTGCAGCAGCGTGGTCCCAAAGCATCTTTTGTTATTACTGCATGTCTAAGCAATGCCATCCCTCATCAGTGTGCCTTTGTTGTCGTGCGAAGATCTGCAAATACTTTGCAAGGTAAATTACCCCATGTGGCACAGGTCTGAAAGCTGAGGAAGGAGCCCGCAGGAAACTGGTAACAAGCTCCTTTTCTTGGGGTATTTCTCAGCCCCTAGGTTTCAAGACCTGTGAAGAAAGCAGGGACTTGCAGTCACCCGTGCTGGCAAAGCAGTGGGGTGGGATGGGAACCTGACCCCCATAATCCATCATGGCAGTCTCCCCTTCTCACAATCTTTTGGGGCCCTTTGCAGAGGAAGGGGAGAAAGCCAGGAGCAAAGTGAGCTCTGAGACTGAGTTGGGGGCTCATGCAGAAATTAATGGCTCGAGCTGGGAGCAGGATTTCACCCTTAAAGAGCAGGGAAGCCTTGCTGGTGGGTAGTTCTCTAGAGCAACACGTGTTTCTGCTAACCCCATCCCAAAGCCTAGCCCCTTCCGATCATCATCACATGCCTTGATGATGTTTCCAGCAACTGTTGTTCAGCTTAGATTGATATTTCATGAACTTGGCGCCATTCTGCCCTGGGCAGATAGTCAAGAAAAGCAACGGAGGGGCCTTGGAGGGATGCTCATGTCTCTGCCCACCCCACGAGGGTCCCCCTCTCTATTCATCGCTTTCTCTCCCTTCTCTTTTTGTTTTATGCAAAACAATATGCTGTGAAAAAATAAACCGAGCTTTTAAGATGCTGGGCATTGGGTCAGGCTCTTGGTTCAGCCCACAGCAAGGTCCCGGAGCCAGGTGCAACACTGAGAAAAGCCTCAGTTTCCCAAAACCTAGGGTTCTTTGGGTGTGCTCCACACCCATCTCTCCTTGGAATCAGTGCTTGGTTACCCTTTAACTATTGCTATTTATAGGTCTATATTTATTTTTTTTACCATGAAAAATCAAATGTGCACCTAAGGCTCAGATGCATTTTCTCTATGGGATGAATTAAATACCCCGCTCATGGTGGCAGCCCCCATCTTCTGAACATGATGGAGCCAGATGGCACTTAAGGCACATTTTAGCTCCTTAGCTCTTCAAAAAATGTGGATAAGGCTGGTTTTTTTTTTGCAGGGGGAGGTCTCAGACCAAATTCCATCCTGTAGTTTGGATGGAACAATTGAAAGATGGGGTATGGTGGCATCCCATAGTGCTCTGAGTCTGGAGGGTGGCACCAGCCCACACAGTATGAATACTGGGGCAGGTGAATGGAAGGTCACTCTTCAAGGGAATCTTCAGCTAACTTAGCACTGCAGCTTTCCTGAAGCCAGCACTGAAATCAGATCTGCCTCCAACGCTGCTGTTGAATTTCCCCACCCATTAGCTGATCCTGAAAGCTCCTGCTGCCATCAAAGAGGACGACGGGGTGAAGAAGCAGGGATGCTTTGTCCTCGTGCTGAAAGGGAAAATACAGGATCCCTCCCGCGGGCTGAGTGATGGCTGGCTGGATTCATGAAAGGGTGCACAGGGTTTGGAGCGGAGTCATTCTGGTGTTTGCATCTGCTGGCGTTTTGGAAGTCAGGACGGAAGGGAGAAGAGCTTTTAGCAGAATAAATAGAAAAGGAAAAGAGCTTGCCAAAGGGATGGGGAAGCTTTTGGCTGGAGGAGCCTGATAACAAAGCTGAATTGGAAGTTCAAATATTGATTTCAAATTCCTAGGAGAAGCAGAGATTTAGAAAGAAATCCTACAAGCCTCTTTCAGATCACAGCAAAGCAAACTGTGAACAAGAGAGTCCCTTCCAACACTTCTCTCTCAGAAGGATGCATTCCCAGCTCATAACCTCAAACCAGCTAACAAACCTCTGCTCGGTTTGACCCATGCAAGATCAGGCAGTGACCTGCTCAGCTCCATGCCTGCAGCACACAAAGAAAAGAGAAAATGCAATTAGAAGGAGAGGACAGGGAGAGTTTAGGCCATCCCTGGGGTCTGATGGGTACGGGGTCCTGGTTTCTCCCTTTCCCTGTCCCGCTGGCTGCCGCATTCCTGTGCTCTGGGCAGCTGCCAGCACCAGCCGCAATTTCCTTTCAAGCAAACCTGCCACCAGCACTTTCTTATTTTCTAGGATTTGCTGCCAGACCTACTTTCTAGTCAGGATTTCAGGGATAATACTCTGCATCCTTCTTCCCATGGACATTTTGAAAGGGTTTAGCACGCATTTTCTATCATCAAACTCCCAAAAAACTTGCTTGCAAGTATACCCTTCCATTAATTCAATCCTTATTTCTATATTCTTCTCTATTCTCCTTGTGGATATGTGGGAACTGTTTCTGGTAGGACAGAGTACCTTGATTTCTAGCACCCTGTCTATAACATCTTACAAAGGGTATGAGGAGATGGATTTCCTGGCCACTCACTGCTGGTGTACTCTGTATACATTTTGGGGAAAATGATGGCAAAAATGGTTTTTCCCTTGAGACCCAGTTCTGACACCTGCCAACTCACTTCCTAGAAATTGAAGGGATCTGCAGACAATTGTTGCCACGTGGCACATGTCCTTCTCTCTGCCTTGACTCCAGCATCGTGCCATGGATGCACACCAGCAACACAGCTGATGGCTTGAAGAGCAGCACTGGCATCTTCTCAGGCTCAGTGCTGGGCAAAGACCTTCTCTTTGTCAACATAGAGATGGGATTCAGCCACAGGAGACCAGGCAACGTCTAGGCTTCAGTCACCCCTTCTGGTCTTACACGCCAGCCATGTTCACTGGCATTTCTTTACCATGCGCATACCTTGAGGGAGCCTGCGTTTAGCCCAGCACCCCAGACCTCTAGCTGACTCTTCCTTCTCCTGCTTTTCTCTGCAGTCATGGACATCTGCCTGCTGCAGAAGGAGGAGGGGACCTGCAGGGACTTTGTGCTCAAGTGGCACTACGACCTGAAGACCAAGAGCTGTGCCAGGTTCTGGTACGGTGGCTGCGGAGGCAACGAGAACAGATTCAACACGCAGAAAGAATGTGAAAAAGCCTGCAGCCCTGGTAAGCACTCAGAAGTGGGCAAAACATGCTGGGCCTGCAGCAGCAGTCCTGCTGTGGACTGAGGGTGGTACGGGCTTCGTAGCAAGGTCACCCAGCAGGTGACCCACTTGTCCTCCCTCAGCATCCAGCGCAGTAACCTCATCTATCTTCCCCTTCTCCATCAAACTTCCTCAGGTAACATCAGCCCTGGCGTGGTGACGACGATAGGAACATAGAGCCAACAACCTGCCAACACATACCTCTGAGACAGCCAGGAGCATCCACCGTTGCCACCTTACCCCAATAGAAGCTAAGGGTATAGACTACCTTGCACTGTACTATTTCATGCTTTTAACTTCCAAAGCAAACCTTGAGGAAAGGGTTTTGCCGCATGACCTATCAATATGGTGCTAAACTGTTTGTGGACTGAGTGCTACGTGTGTCCGGGATATATTGTATAGCTTCAACATTACCAAATATTTACCTGATTGCAGATTGTTATCGTGTCTGAACACGTCTCTAAATTACCCTTTCTTTCCAATTCCGGCAGCCTGCCTATCTAAGGCAGCGTAAAAATTAGCAAAAAAAATAAAAAAATAAAAATAAAAAATAAAAATCATCATAATAATTTCACTGCGACTGTTACATGCTTGCTTTTATCATTTTCATATCTGAGCATAACTGCACATGGAAAGCCTTTGTGTAAGGGAGTAGCTAATGCTGATAAATAAGTGGTTCAGTTCTCCATTCTTCCTTTTTTTTTTCTCCCTTTGCTGGGTTAGATTTTCAAACCAGATCTCTTGTATGCATTTGTAACATATGTGGCCAACCAAATGAGCAAGGAAAAGGAAGCAAGGTTTCCAAATGCAAATGCACTGCTGGGACCAAGGCCTCAGTTAATGAATTTTTAAATTGTGGTGTAGAATGTCTCCGGCATTCTTCTCATGTTGTATGTTTTATAAAACACAAAGCAAAGCAACTTGGGGTGAGGTGGGTGGGTGGGAGGGGGGAATTTTATTTTTATTGTGGATTCTGTGTCAGGAAGTCTATACAAAGAACTTTTAAATAAAGTCTAATGGAGGTTTTGAGAAACTCATGCTTCGGTCCCTCTGTTTGTAAACATCGTGGTGGGCATCAGTGGAGTGATTTTGGTTTGGAAGCTATTTATTTGGAAGGCAATCCCAATGGCCATAAGAGGGAGGATGGTTGTAATATGGACATCCAAGGGGACATCACTGAGATCCTGATGGTGACCTGGGGCTTTCTAGCTTGGGAAAGGTGGAAATTGGGATGGCAGTCATGAAATCTCCTGGAGGACATTGCTCTGAGGAACAGTCTCAGCTGGCCCTAGTTTGAAAGGTGTTGTACCAGAGAGGCATGGAGGTCTCTTCCATCCTACACAACTTAATGACACCGTGGGCATTTTCCAGTGTGTGCTTTGCTGTTGGTGGCCATGACAATTTTAACTCCGTCCTTTATTCCTGTCTGTATTTGAGCTCAGTCGAGACAGCTAAAATTTGTCCAAAAAGCCCCCCCGAAAGCATGCAGTAGATGAATACCCAGAAATACCAGTCAGGCAAAACAACCACCAGTGGTGTGGTCCAGAGCCAGCTGGGCCATTTGAAGCTAACCTAGAAAACGCTCTGCAAAACCTGGCAAGAGCAGCACAAATCAGATGAGAGGTTCCTGGAGAGATGGAGACAAGGAGGAGCCCTCCTCTTGTAACCATATGGAACTGGGACAAGATGATCTTTAAGGCTCCTTCCAACCCAAACCATTCTACGAATCTACGATTCCATGAAAATCCTTCATGGAGAGAGAGGCAAGAGAGCCAGCTGACTGCCTTGGCTTCAGCTCCTGGTGACTCAGAGTGCCATGTACATTTGTCTGTACTCTCTGGTCAGCTTTGGCCCCATTCTCCTGCCCTTTCCCCGCTTGCTCCCTGCTGCTTGTGTTGCACTTGCTGCTTCATGCCCTATGCTTTCACTTAAAATTACTGAGGCTGCAATGAGCATGACACACTCTGTATGGATAATGCAGAAAAAAGGGCATCGTCATGCAATTACCAGCTCAGGATTTGCTCTTTCCTCTGCCCTTTGCTACCACAGCCCAGTGGAGCAATCAGTGCTACGAGCTTCTCATAAAATGAGATGCTTCTTGAGTTGGAAGGGATCCATAAGGATCACTGAGTCCAACTCCTTCCTCCACACAGGGCCAGGCTAGGGTCCTACATCTTGGTGAGCCTCAGCTCCAAGGGAACTTGGCAGTGCTTCCCTTGGCCAAGCAGAGGAGCTGAGAAGAAGGCACTTACAAGGCTAAATAGTGCTGGAAAGACACCTCCAGTTCCCTGCTCAATGCCGCCTGTGAGTCCAAGAGGCTCACCTTGACGTTTTTGGGAGTGCAGGCTTCGTGGCAAGGAGAACACATAGGACTGAGATCTGCCCCAGGCTTTGTCCCCATGAGGACTCTCATTTGTAGGTGCTCCTATGCCGTTCTCAGCTCACAGAGCAGCCCAGCTCATGACATTTCCCATCAGTACCAAGCTGTTGCTGGGGATGCTGCTTCAGCTGGGCATGAGCTGAGACCTGGCAGCCACTCTTGGGAAGCTGTGCTGTTTATTTGGCACCCTCCGTGAGCACATCGCAAGGGTTCCATTAGAGAACGAGGGAACAGGGAATTGACTTTTTATTGCACTTATTAATATCATTGTTTCTCATAACGTCTGCACTCAGCTGGAGCTGCCTGGAGGGCAGAGCAGTCTGCCCTGCATTCCAGCGTGCACGGGGGCATGCAGAAAGCGCCCTTTTTCTCTTTCAGGGGTTATAAGCCTTGCAAACTGGACCCATCCCACGCTCCAACACGCTGCCTCCTCCACAGCCTCTCCTTTTAGGTGGGAGCACGGAGGGTTAGGTGGGTTACAACAGCCTGTGAATCATCCTTCCCACTCTCTTTCCCCATCATTGCTCCCAGTGACCCCACCTCACGCAGCCTGGGCTTTCCCAAGCGCAGTGGGCGGCTCGGGTCCCCCATGGCCACTCGCCCCTGGGATTGGGCATCGCTTTGCTCTCCCGAGCCTTTTAAGGAAGCACGCTACGCCCTGGGCCTCGGGCCAGTGCGGGGTTACACATGGAAGTCATCTGCAGCTGGGAGCACATCTGCCAGCGTGGCTGCAGGACTGGAGCAGAAGTAAAAATAGCTCGGCACAGCTCCGCGTCCCGACGTGCTCAGCGCAGGCGCGCTGCTAGATGCCGCCCTGCCGGAACGTCGCTGGCCTTCCCTCCTCTGCTTGTGCTTCCAGGAAGAAACAAAACACTCCTCCAAACTCTGCGTTTGCTATTTTACTTTACTTACAAACTCAATGCTTATACAGGTGTTCTTGCACGAGCTGCCCTTGTTTGTCTTATTTTCCATCCTCTTCCTGCGCTGCCTTCTGTTGGGTAGGTGTTTGTCCATCCTTCTCCTTTTGTCCCTCTGTCGCAGGGAGGTGGTGGAGTTACTGACCCTGGAGGTATTCAAGAAACACTTAGATATTATACTAAGGGACACGGCTTAGTAGGGAAATAATGGTGGTAGGTGGACGGTTGGATTGGATAATCTTGGAGGTCTTTTCCAACCTCGCTGATTCCATGATTACTCCTCACTTGTGTAGGTGACATCCAGCTGCAGAGCAGGTGGGGAGCGCTCACAAAATGGCAGGAGTCAGCAGGCAGGAGGCTCAGCCCTCTCAGCAGCAGAGCCCGGGGCTGAGCTTTATGTCATGGGGTAAATGGCAATTAGATGGGACCTTCCTCCAGCTGCAGGGTGATTTATGAGAGTCTTTCCTTCACTTAAACAGAGCAGATCCGAAACAGATGTCTAACCTTTATCTCGATCGCTGCAGAGACGGAGGAGCAGACAGGGGAGAGAGAAAGACATTTGAGTTTCCATTGGCTGCTGCTTCGCTGTCTTCCAAAGTCAGCTCATAAAGAAAAATGAACACCATCAGCCAGGAAACTTTGCTTTGGTGAACTATATGTTTTGTTTTGACGTTGGCTGCTATAGCGACCACGCTGAAATAAAAGTGCAGCCGGCTGCGATGACCTCACTCTGTTACTCCATTAAAATCCCGTATCACAAAGATGCAGCCCGGGAAGATTAGTGTCTGAAGATTTGCACATAGGCATGTCTATCACTCCAGTCTCCTGGAGAGCAGGGCTGAGGAAGGGCAGGTAGAAGGGGAAGCAGGCTCTGAAGGCAGCCCTGTGCTGCGGCTGTATGTAGAATCATAGAATTGCATGAGTTGGAAGGGACCCTTAAAGGCCATCTAGTTCACCTCCCCAGCAGTGAACAGGGACACCTACAGCCAGATCAGTGTGTTCAGAGCATGGTACAAGACATGAGGATCTCCACTGTAGGAAAGTAAAGGCCAAATACGTTATCACTCCTAAAACAAGATAGGAATAGCTTAAGCATGTAAGTAAGCAATATATATCATACCATCTATGCATGGTATCTTCCAGTTTGAGCACGGCCAGTGAACTGGAGTGGACGTATAAATCTGAAAGTCCACAAAGAAGTTGCTAGGGAGGAAGGCAGCAGTTTGTTCTTTCTGAAATTATTTGTCTAGTTTTCCAGCAGTGATTAATTCTGCAGATGGGGAGGTTGTGTTGGAGGTTAATTAAAAAAATTAGCACTGCGTTCAATTGACTGGAACTTTGCAGAGGGCACGGAACAGCCTGACTTTCAAATAAGTGGACTGCTGCCACTCTTCAGCATCCCACTGCAGCCCCGCAAGCTCACTGCTTCTCCCAGCCCTTGGAGCATCCCCTTACTTACTGAGGGTTTAACTGCAGCATGTGTAAATCGGGGATGAAAGTATTATTGCTTACAGTGGAGCAAGCAAAAGTTAAAACAAGGGCAGTTTGGAAAGGAACTTTAAATATGCTTGCTCATTACTTGCAAATTTTTCCTTGGAAATCTGGCAGGTTTTATAGCAGGGGCAATTTCTAAGTAAATGTTGATCAATGTTCTAAAGGAGGTATTTTTGCAGCAATTTTTTCTCATTCTATTTCTCTCCCAGTGGTGGAAGAGGCCAGCAAGACATGGCGGAAAGGCAGAGGAGCAGCTTCAAAGATGCTCCCTTAGCAGCACACCACCTATACCTGACTTCAGATGTAGAACAGGATGAATGAGTCTGTATGGGCCTAAAAGTAGCAAATAACCTAAAGGTTTTACCATGAAAAACCCCTCACCATGTCTCTGAGGAGTTACAGTTTCCTCCATAGTGGTATAACAGAGATGAGCAAGGATGCCAGGCATGGTGCTGGCTACAGCTTGGGGATGGGCACCGAGGTTACCCCAGGATGAAGAGCCCGATGTGGGGCTACCTCCTACTCTCGGTACTTTGCTTCCAATCTGCCCAACACTGTCTCTTCTAATCACTTTCCTATCACTTGTAATTTTGTCATCCAGAGCCTTCTCCTTTCCAGGCTGAGCACCCCTGGCCCATTTGGCCCCAGTTTGAGACCTGTCTTGCTCATTTTGGCACCAATAGGTAGCAGCATATTGAAAACGGCACCTGGTTTCCACCCCTCGCCCTTTTGCAAGAAGCTCCCTTTCTTCTTTTTTTGGGGGGAGGGGGAGGAAAGAAAAAAGAAAGAATAAAAAAAAGACATTTTTCATGTAGCCCAGAGCCAAGCTCATTGCGAAAGAGCGCGCCGTGTTCTGGTCAGCCCCATCCATTGTCCTACAGCTGTGTTCCACCACGGGACTGCTGCTAGTGGTCACGTAAAAACAGGGCTGAGAACATCCCATCTTGCAAACCTTTTTGACAGCCAGCCCCTGGCAGTGGCACTCACTCCCACGAGTGGGGCTGATGTTGGAAATCTCTGCTCCCTGCCCCATCACCAGACTTGGCAAATAAAGGCACGGTGCTAACACTGCAGGGTGCAATGAGTTTTAAGCCCCTCTGATCCCTGTGCAAAGCCCAAATCACGAGGAGATGTCAGGGCAATGCGGGCCCCAAGGACCACACTACATTCAGAGGGGGGGTGTAGGTGGGAAGAGCGTTGCTCCCATAGATGTAGACTGGAAAAGACGAGCAAAAAGGATTTGCTTCTGCAGAAAACCCATCTCCTGAGCTGCTCCCTCTCAGACTCGGCTAACTACGTGTCCGTCTGCACCAGCAATCCCAGGAATTTCCACTGCACCCTGCTCAGGAAATCTCTGCATTTTTTAAAAGACGTGCCTATGGAGGGACACCAATTGCTCTGTGAGTGTATGAGCTCTGGGGAAGGGAGAGCCCAGAAAAAAATGAACAAAAAAACATCCCGAGCAACAAGGCTGGTTGGAAAAAGTAGTCAGGAGTTTGAAGCACATCCAGACCACTGCTCTGGAAATCAGGCCGAAAAATCTTGTGACATCAGGCTCTCTGCAGAGATGGCTGCTATTTCCCAGCTGGAAAGCCCTGGGAATATCACTAGCAGCCCATGGGGCTGGGAAGATGAGGCCATGCCACCAAACAGCACCATGCAGTGCGCTGTCTGTAGGGCACAAAATGTAAACAGCACTCCATCAGTCATTTGCACCAAGACTTCCAAGCGCTCCCAGCACTTTGGGACAGCACAGGAGGTTGCTTTTTTGGAAGTATTGTAGAATCATTCAGATTGGAAAAGTCCTCTAAGATCACTCAGTCCGACCCCAGCCCACCCCACCATGCCCGCTGACCACCCTCAGTGCCACATCTCCACAGCTGTGGAACACCTCCAGGGACGGTGACCCCACCACTCCCTGGGCAGCCTGTGCCACTGCAGCACTGCTCTTTCCGAGAAGAAATGTTTCCTATCTGTGCGAGAGACCTGGAGTTTGGCACTTCCTGCAAGAGAGAGGTGCCTGCAAGATGAAATGGTTGCAGCAAGCGGGAAATTGTCTGTCACTGGGATGTTATAGGAAGGCGGGATGAAAATCAAAGCCCCGCTGATACTTCCAAGTGCTGGAAAGCCACTCGTAAATGTCTTTAGATACCTATGCCAAGGGAGACACAGCAATCCAAGACTTGTCATTGATCACATCCCCCAGGAATGACAACAAATCTGGGGAGCTGTCAACAGGGAAAAGAGAAATTCAGGATTTAAGTGTACAAGAGAGGTTGTCAAGCCTGCTGAGCAGTTGGCTTCACAGGACGATGGATACAGGCACGGATGTGAGCGATGGCAGACAAGAGAGCAGTAAGCCTGGATCCCAAAGGTTGTCCAGTTGTTGTGTACGTAGAAACATAGAATTGAGTCAGAACAGACCCTTAGAGGTCATCCAATCCAGCTCCCCTGCAATGAACAGGGGCACCTACAGCTCCATCAGGTGCTCAGAGCCCCATCCAGCCTGATCTTGAACGTCTCCAGGGACAGGGTATCCACCACCTCTCTGGGCAACCTGTGCCAGCGCTTCACTACTCTTATAGTAAAAAAACCTCCCTTATATCCAATGCAAATCTCTTTCAGTCTGAAACCATTTCCCCTTGTCCTACCACCAGAGACCCTTCTAAAGTGTCTGTCCCCTTCTTTCTTATAGCCCCCCTTAATACCCTGGAAGGACACTATCAGGTCTCCTTGGAGCCTTCTCTTCTCCAATATGAACAACCACGGCTCTCTCAGTATCCTGTCCCCTGTGAGCTGTATAGCTCTTCATTATTATTATTATTATTTGCTTGCTGAGCTTGATTTTCTATTTTTTTTTTAATTTATTTTTGTTGAAGAGAAGGTGCTTGCTAAGGGACATCTGTTTGCAAAGGGACATCTGCTCACAAAGCCAAAAGGCAGCCTACAGAGGAGCGTGCCTGCAAAGCAGACTCCGCACGCTGGAGCCGTTTGGAGTCCCCCAGGCTCCCCCCAGCACCATCCCACCCACCCACCGGCTCCAGCCCCACGTGGCTGCCCCATAGCCCCAGCAGCCCCAGGCTGAGCCCCAGCCGGCGTCGCGCTGCCTCCCCCGCAGATCCGGGACCCGGCAGCGAGCAGCCTTAGCTCATCGCTGGGGCACAGCCAGCCTGGAGTGGGAGGGAAGAGAAGGGAAAGGCAGCACGGGGGATAGGAGGGCTGGAAGGGGGGGGAAAGAAGGAAGAGAGAAGCTTGGGAACAACTCTGGATGAAGCTACAGTGGGGACAAAATGGGGATGGGGGGGGGGGAAACCACTGAGGTAGGGTAGCAGAACAGCATGCCAGAAAACTTCCCCAGAAACTGAGGGAAAATCACTGTTGCTTCAGTTCAGACAAGTCCTGCTGAATCATACGACGTGCTTCGAACCCTGCATGTGTTTAATGCTTGTAGGTGTAGGTACAGAGCCAAGGGTCCCCCTTTGGGATTTCAAGCATCTCTTTGCTAATTGTGAGGTTTGCAGGGGAATGCAACTGCAGCACACACTCATAGAGCGAGGGATGAAAATAAACAGCATGCTACTTGAGAGGAGTCTCAATTTCTTGAGAGGAGAAATTGGAGGAAACCTACGTGCAGCAGACATGGCAAACTGTGCATTGGATTAGAATGTTTCTAGCTCTGGGAAAGGCGCTTTTGTCACAAAGCCCTTGGCTTGAGGTACATCAGGTAGCTCCTACTGATGCTTTCCCTGCTTATTTTCTCGCTCTGAGGTCCAGGCATATTGGAAATAAAGGAGAACTTAGCCAACGTATCCAACAGGTTTAACACTATTGTGATCTACACTGGGCTCACGCAGAATGTGGGACACTACATGGCGACATTCACCACGCGGACAGCATTGGAGACTTTCAAGGTCAGGCTAGATGGGGCTCTGAGCACCTGACTGAGCTGTAGATGTCTCTGTTCCTTGCAGGGGAGTAGGACTAGATGACCTTTAAAGATCCATTCCAACTCAAATGATTCTATGGAACCCCGCAGAGAGCCCAGTATCCCTCATCTGGATGCGCCATAGATCACTTGTAAGGTCTCTTAACCATCCTCTGGGAACAGCCAAGACATCTATGGGACAGGACTGTATTTGTCCTTGTGGGAGACAGCTCATGTGGTAGAGGTGGGTCGCATGCCCAGATCCAGAAAACCATGCAGGTAGTATCAGTGATGCCAACATGGGATGACCAAGAAAATCAAACCCTTGTGTGGCGACAGCCAGCCCACCTGCACTGCAGTTTCTGGAAGTGATCTTATTAATGAGGTAGCATGGGTAAGGGGCTCTCCCTCCTGATGGCTTGCTGGGAGGTTCCAAGGTGAACCAAGCCCTGCTAATCTTTTGTAAATGTGAGAAAAGCAAGCGAGGCTTAGGCACACTTCAAGCTGTTTCTCATTAGCCTGGGAACCGGAGGCGTGCTGCAGAGATGCTCCTCAAAATGGGGCACCCAGCCCCTTTGGTACAGGAATGCAGAGCCAGTTCTCTGTCCTTCTGCAGCAGAGACCCTTTCTATTCCTCAGCACAGCCAAGGGGTCCGGCAGGGAAACCCAAACATTGCAGCTCATCACCCATGTCGGAGGTGAAACTTGCTTCCCAGGCACCTCATCACCAGCACGGCTGCATCCTGCTGGGGCCAGGAGCAGCCAAGCCCTGCAAGGTCAGGGCAGGACATCTATGAGAAGGGCCGGGAGCGTGGAAACATGGGGCAGGGAGTGGAGCCGATGCACTTTGGAAGAGCTGAGGAATGAGAAGCATGATGTGAGAGCAGAGCCAGCAAGTGGGGAAGGAGACGGGCGCCCAAGCTATCGGCCTGTTTGCAATCAGTGCAGGGATGGTAGCAGCCCGGCCGCCAGGGACAAGTAAAGCAGTTTGAAAAGCTGCTGGAAATGGGCTGCAGGCAGAGGCTTGCTCTGACTCAGGTTTACAGCTCCAGCACATATTTCCTATTAAAAACACAAACCTAATCCTCGTAACAAGGAGCACCAGGTAGCGCGGCCCAGGGAAGCATCACCTTTCCGCTCTCACATGAGTTTAAGAACAGCTTATCCCGCCTCAATATCAAGGACAAGCTCCAACAAAGAGTGAGGCAACGCTCTGGTTTGCTTTCAGTCTGGAAAGGAGGAGAAACTCCTGTGCCCATGTTGGTGCAGCATTTCAGGAGGAAGGTCCCATGCTGGGTGGAAAACAGCAGCAAGGCCCATTCAGTTGCAGTGGGGGAGCTTTGGGTTTGGTGAGGTCTCTACCTTAGGAGAGCCAAGCAGCATGCTCGGGAGGAAGAGAGGCTGAGCACCTCTTAAACCTCCTGCAGCCCAACAGGAAGAATCACGACAGCTGGAAAATCCCTCCAGCTCCAAACACAGCCAATGCTGTGTGGGTCAGATACAGTCTGAGCTCTGGGGTCCAGAAGGACAAAGGTCATCCCTGGAGGCATTCAAAGCCAGGCTGGATGTGGCTCTGGGCAGCCTGGGCTAGTGCAGGCGACCCTGCACATAGCAGGGGGGTTGAAACTGGATGATCTTTGAGGTCCTTTTCAACCCAGGCCATTCTATGATTCATCTGGTTATGGTCACCAGTGGTCCTCACCCTCCTGTCCAGATTGGATCCGACTGTTGGCAAGGAGTAGAAGAGATGTAAAATGCTTTTTTAGATGGGAACCAGCATGCCACAAGCAACTTTCACCAATGCAACTGATTGGTGCAAAGCTGGGAGCTTTGTATTCTATTTTTCTTATGTCTCTACAGAGGCGTTTTGGCAATGGTTGACTGGCTTACAGAGACCTTGGAGGCTAACAAGGCAGCATTTAAACCCCACCAAGGTCAACCAAAATGGATTTCAGCTACAGCGGGATGGTTTTGAGTACAGGCCAGCAAGGATCTGCTGAATCAGAGTGGGATGGGTGGGGAGGGAAGAGGAGGAACAACTCTGTTTTCAAATGGAAAATATTTTAAGACCCCTTCTGAGGCCAACTGCACAAAGTCTCGCTGCATCCTTGCAAGGCCACCAGCTGCCAGGCAGCTTTCAGGTGTGCAAACAATGGGAAACCTCCTCTATGAGACTCCAATGAATCCCCTCTGGGGATTCAGCTCCACCATAAATCACGGGGGGCGAGACCCTTCCTGCCTGGACCCCACTGACATCCCAGGGATGCACCTTTTCCAGGGCAGCCTCCAGCTCACATGATCTATTCTTTGGAAAGGCACAAAATAAACCACGTTACCCTGGACTTTCTCCTCCTCTGAGGGATTTCATCCAGTGGTTTTCCTGGCTGCAAGCTGCTTTCAGGAAGCTGTTTGTAACAGTGGCGCGGGGTCATTCTTTCTGCCTTTCCTCACTGTGTGCTTGCTGCATCCCAGCTGCTAGATATATAATAAACATATACTAAACTCTATATATAATAAACAATATATCCATACCTGTGTGTGTATATATATATATACACGTAATAACTCCCTCAGCCCGTGGATGTGTTATTTTCCAGAAACTCAAGGATAGCGACCAACTGATCCCAGGCAGAACTTCTAGTAATTTCCTCCAGTTATCAGCTTTTTCCCTTACTTCATGTACACAGACTCTGCAGGAAGCTTTGCCATGCCATGAGGTTGTTCATGTTTCACAGAAGTGCCAAACACCTTCTTCCAACAGAGACCGCCTGCCTGTGCTTACAGAAAGCCAGCACTGTCAAGTCAGACTTTAGTCATTGCCTGATACATGTGGGGTGACATATAATGTTAATTAAGGGAAATCTAAGTCATGTAATGGCTGTTTTTGTACCTGCTCAGCAAAGCACACTTCAGACCCCCTGGGGTCCTGCTTTCCTTGGTAGACAGGGAAGCACGTGGCTAGACATGAGCACAGGCTGGGTTTCATTTCTGTGTTAATGAATTTTGCTAAAATTGTCACTGCCATCAAACCTTTGGTCACATATTAACAAAGCACAGCCCTGGTCATGCATCCCATGCTCCTCGGGCTGCACATGTGGATGCTTCATGTTGCCCACGTGGAGAACAGAAGAGAGATGCCCCAGGCTTTGCTTTGGCTCTGTCCCCTCTGATTTCTTGGGGACCCTCCCTGGGGACTTTGCAAAAGGGAGAGCTGCAATGAGGCCCTTTGCTTTCCTCCCAGCAGCACAAGGTTGAGCACCGGGCTGAAAACGTGTCCTCAAAAGCTTGGTCATTTGGCTGTTTTCCCTCTCATTTTTCAGCAGAAAGGCTCGGGTGATATTTCACAGCAAATAAAAGCCAGGCATGAGAGCCTGACTTTCCTGGCGGCCGATGGGGCGCGGAGCTGGCTGGTAGCCTCATGCTGCTGGGATGCACTGGAAAAATCTTCCCCTCATGAAGGGAACCAGTTCAGAGCTGGAAACCAGACTTCTCCAGCCCCTATACCTCAGGACAGGAGAAAATAAGATTTTCTATGATACAGCTTAAATAAGGTAAAAAAAAAACCTAGTGAAAGCCTATATTCACCACACAACTTGGTGGCTGTGATTTTGCTTAAGAGCCTTTTTGCAAAGACGCATGGAGATACACAATCATCCATCCTTCCTAAGTGAAAACCTGCCCTCAGGCTGAACCTGCTGTCTCCCAGGGAGGAAGAAAAGCTCTCTGAGTGATGAGCTGGCACGCGGACAGAAGGCAATAACATGGATGTGGTTGGGAAGTGGAGAGACCTGTGGCCCCTGGGAGCTGCCGGGTTTCCTCCAGCTCCTACAGTGTGTATGTTTGGGCAGGAATGTGGGGTACTGGGGGCATGAAGGGGTACAAAAGGGTAAACCACACCCTAAGTTAATTGTTCGTTATAGAATCATAGCACTATAGATCTATAGAAGGGATTCCAAAGCTCACCAGTCCCAACTGCTGCCATGGGCAGGGACATCTCCCACAGAGCAGGCTGCCCAAAGTCACCCAGGCCAGCCTATAGGGGTGCTTTGGGAGGACCCCCAGCCTTGGGGAGGTCGGGGGGCGTGTGATCAGCCTGACCAGCATGCTGAGTATTTCTGCTGCTTCAAGCAGTGGCTGCTCCCTCTCCCAGTACGAGCCTGGCAGCAGACCAGGGAACAACGTTAGCAAAGGAAAAGATTCAATTATTTAATTCAGTTCCTCAACGCTCTGAAAATGAGCACAGGTTGCCAAATCAAACACTGGCACAAGTGGGAGGGAAAAAGTTAGGTGAGCTTTTGATTTATATGCTGGCTGCAAGCCTCCCCCTGGAGATGCCTTTCATTTAGGGCTGTTATCAGTTTGTCTCATCAAGTAAAGATGATAACAAGGTACTCACACGCTTTTTGGATTTGCTTCCCTGTTTGTGCCAGATGGATGACAGAGGATTGGTCCCCTTGCGCTCGGGGGGACAAAAAGAGAAGGCAAAGAGCAGAAAGTAGGATGTCCAAGTCCAGGCTGACCTCAGCACACAGCTGGCCAAGGCACCACCCGTGATGCTCTGTGTCCAAAACTCAAATTATCCACCCTCCACGTGGCTCTGCACCTCCACTTGGACCCACATGGTCTAAGAAGAGAGAAAAAAAAAGCACAAGAAACTTGTTCTTCCATTTACATTCTTACAAGAAACTTGCAGTCTTACAGGCTGATGCTTGCTGTTATGTGCTCACGCATATGAGCATCCATTGCACAGTAGGGTAAGGGGACCAAGGCAAGCCCTCTTCCATCCACGTAGTAGAGAGAAAGTCATCCAGCAAGGCAGGGATTGTGGGGTGACATGGGTTTTCTGTATCCCCATTTGCAACCTGCTTGAATTAAGACACAATAAGGTCGTGTGTGATCCCTCACCAGCCCAATTTATCCTTTCTTTTAGCAAAGCTAGGAGCTTTCCACAGCATTCGCTATGGCCTGAGCTGAGCTCTGCTGGAGCCAAGCCTCTGGAAGAACCAGAGGTGTGAAGTGGTTGAACGTGGAAGCCCAGGGATGGCAATTTCACAAATTGTTTCATTTGTTTGTAGGAAAACATGAAGAAAAGGCAGAGAGCACAGACAACAGGCAGCAGGCCAGAGCCCAGTGCTGCTAGCATGCACCACACGTTCCTCTGGACGTCTCCAAAGCAATTTGAAAGAGCTCAGTCCTAGAAAGGCCACCACGTGTTACCTGCAAGCAGGCACATGCAATGCCTATTTTGTAGGTTTGCAGCTGGACCACGTCCATCACAGAGGTGCAAGCACTGATGCTGAGTGATGGACTGGGAGCAAAGTGATCTCTTTGCTCCGCCAGCGTTTAGCATGTGGGTTTCTGTATCAGCTCTGGGTGCACCAGTGCTGCCCCACAATTTGTGACTCCACTTTCCCAGCGTGGGAAGGAAAAGGAAACCACATAACAAGGGTGAAGTGATGCCCAAGGCTTCATTGGGGTAAGCACAATGAGGAAACGAGCTTCACCAACAGCTCTGGAGCATGCCCTTGTTCATTACCGTAAGGGTAGACAACCACTGCCAGTGCTTCTGGTGAGCAACATCCATTCTGAAAAATGCACGTAACTGCCATGTTTTTAAAACAAATGTATATATGATGGTATCTACAGATTGAATCTTCGGCCCAAAGTTTGAAGCCATCACAGTGCAAGCCCTCTAATTTTCCATTCTGAAAGCCACACTGCTACCTCTGCCTAGTACCAGAAAGTGCTGGGTGTTTTTTGTGCCTGCTGAGGAGGAATGGCATTTGCCCGAATTTTGCCTTAGTTTACTCCTCTTCATCTACAGCTTGATGTGTAAGAAGCTGTAAATCTCTCTTTTCAGATGTAACTCTTCAGCATTTTCTTCGGCCTCCGAACCTCTCACATGATTGTGCTGGCACTAACACCAGAAAAGTTTAGTCATGGCTTATGTCCCTCCTGTGCCAAGGAAGACAGAAATGAAAACAACCAAATCCAAAGCTAGTTGATGGGCTAAAACCCAGCTCAGAGCTAACAAGCTAGAGAGGCACAGAAAAAGGGGGAATTTGCCCCAGGCAAGGTATCTACCAAGTGGGAATTTCTCCATAAACGAAAGGAACATCCAGTTCCATAAAACTTAAGATTTGAGCAAATAGTAGAAACCCATAAGGTGATCCCAAGGATCACTGAGGCAGATCCCAGACCTGCATCCTTTAGTAAAGCTGGGCAGCTTTATTATCCTAGTGACCACAGTGGCTTTCATTCTTAATTTTCCTATTCTTGAAAGAAAAGGAGGAGAAAGCAAAGCAAAAGTGAATCCCTTCAGGTGCCTCTCTTGTTTTTAAAGCAGTAATTCTGCCTTGGCTGCTGACACCATTTGAACCAGTTTCTGCTGCAGCGCTGGAGTGAAGTCCGTCACGGAGCATGGACAGACAAAATTTGGGCCTTCCAACAACTGAGCCTCACTCCTCTGCCAGCCAACTCCATGCTCAGCTTGGCTGGGGCACTGTGCTGTAAGACACGTCTGCAAATGCTCATGAATATAGCATGAATCAGGGCAAGACTTCATCCATTTTTACTGCGAAAGAACTACCCTGGCTTTATGCAATATGTGTGTATGTACCTGCACCTACAGACGTAACCATGTTCAGTCCGGTTCAGTTGCACAGCCCTGCCTGACACCCCAGTGTGTCCCAATAATGCCAAGACAACAGATGGTCAGGGTCAGACACCGTCAAGGAGCTTTTGGGAAGAAAATGTGTAGGACAGAGAAACTTCCGTAGAAATGAAGGGCTGGTCAAAGAATAAATGGCAGCATGAATGTGGAGAAAAGTAAAGCATAAAATAATGGAGGAACGAGGAAGGAAGAAGTTTTTCATACAGAGGGTGGTGACGCACTGGAACAGGTTGCCCAAGGAGGTTGTGGATGCCCCATGCCTGCAGGCATTCAAGGCCAGGCTGGATGTGGCTCTGGGCATCCTGGTCTGGTGGCTGGCGACCCTGCACATAGCAGGGGGGTTGAAATGAGATGGTCATTGTGGTCCTTTTCATCCCAGGCCATTCTATGATTCTGTGATAAAATAAGAGCTTGGTCAAGAATTTGAACTATGGGGAACATCACAATTCTAGTCTTTATGTAGATAAAAATGCTTAGATACACTGTAAGAAACATCAGGACAAATGGCATTCACAGGCTGTAGCAAGGCAGAGACTACAAGATTGATAGATAGCTGTAGGCAAGACATTCTGCCTGACTTTGTGTAGGCCAGGTTGCCCAAATCTCAGGGCGGGGCTAAAAACAATGAGAGTGGTTTCAACTAAAACCAAGAATGACCTGCAATCTTTAGACCTCAAGCAGAGAGAGAGGTTAGCTCCTCTGGTCTTGTTGGACCAACCCACGGTGAAAAGTCCAACAATGGATTTGCAGAGATGGACACTGTAAGGTTAACAGGTCGTAAGGTTAACAGGTTGTAAGGTTAACCAGTATATAGAGAAGTTAGGCTAGTAAGAATAGTTAAACAGAGAGGAAAGGTGCTCACCAGTGTTGTAGGCTCGCATAACTCCAGAAGGAGCGATCTTCAGGAAGAGATCCTTCCTTCGTGGAAGTCAGCCCTTAAATGGGGTCTAGGAGAGGTGGAGCCTGGCTCCACCCCTTCCGGGCACACAGGTGAGTTGCCTTCACCTGTGCTCCCATGGCTGACTCAGTGCTTGCCTCAGGTGGTCAATCAGAGGTTCAGGCCATGATTCAACATTTCCCATACAGACACGTCTGTCCTTCACGACTGAAGTCTACAGTATGCTGCAAGACTGTGCACATAAACTCCTACTGTAGGACTTCCCAAGTTCCCAGTTATATCTGATGTGCTAACAACAAGCCCAAAACATTTGTTAAGTTCTAGGGAGCATCAGAGCATCACGAGCAGTGAGACTAATGGTTGTGTGAGGTTGCATGTGCCAGAAACCAATAGCTTCTTCAAAAGAAAGGCATCCTACTTAGGCTGGAGGCTATTAGTTGCTAGTTCCAGCTAAAATAAGGGTATATTCTTTAAAGTGCAAAGCTCTGTGCTACTTGTCAAGGAGATCTATGGCAAATACTGCTTTCTTGCTTCCCTTGCACCATGCAGGCCAGTAGTGGCAAGGGACATGCTGCCGTCACTGCCGTCCGCTCGCTGATCTTGCCCCCGAGAGTAGTCCTTTGCCAGGAAAAACACTGGGATATTTCCATTTTAGGAAGTGAGCTGTTATTTCACTTTTTTGGCCAACATCGATTTACGCAATTTGATACTGGTAAGGGACGGAACCCTTTCACAACCCTTTCTACTGTTCACAGTGCTTTTAATTATCAGCAGATCTCCCGGTCTCCTTTGCAGTCAGTGATTTCTGCTAAGAGGCCAGCTTCTCAAAATAGCTGAAATGCTAGTGGATGTGTGGATCTGAACAGAATATGTTGAGGCATGACTCCAGGACTTCCTCCTCCAACTATCCAATGACATCCTGTAGACTTGTGATTAGTGTTAGAAGAGAAGTAAAGCTAAGACATGTTAGTATTACTTCTATCATTGATTCCCACTATATTGCTACTTGCTAAGTACCTGAAAGCTCTAAGACAGCCTTTGTCCTTTCCCTTGGCCTGATTAGAGAATAGACATAGCAAGGTATGTTTCTTGCTATCTGGAATAAATAAATCAAGCATGGGAAGGGGAAAGAAGAAAAGTGAGGCCACACAGATGCTTCACGTTTGCCTCATAGTCACACATATGAGCATCCACCCTGTAGTAACCATCCAACTCATGCCTAAATAAAACACTTAAGCTATCAGGTACAAATTCAGTTCTTCTCACTCAGTTCTTGACTCTACCTCTACTGCAAGTTTGGATCTCAGAACAGCACAGGAAACTCATCAAAACACCATAATTGTTTGTTTCCAAATTCAGGTGCTTTCAAAACCACCTTTCCCTTTCCATTGCCTATAAGTACAAGCAAGCCAGGAAGACAACGTAAATCCTTGGGAGAAAAACTGCACTTTGGATGAGCTATTTTTCAGGGCTGTTCCAGAGAAATGTAACCTCGGACTGAACTGCTGTGGTTCAGGTCATAGCACGGTATATCTTTACACACCAAAAATCACTCCGAAAGTCCCTGGCAAAACCAGAGAGAAAGTCTACATGTCTTGAACATCTTGAATAACGTCCTGCTTAACCAGTTTTGCTTCCCTTGGAGTCAGCTGCTCTCAGTGTTACTGCTTCTGCTTTTGGCTATCTCCACTGAATTCAAGAAGTTTCAAAGCAGAATCACGAAGCACTGAGCAGAACGCTGACAGACTTCTATCTGAACACAAAAATCACTCAGATTCCAAGAAATGCAATTCTACACACATGACTAATGCTACATTTTATCACTTTTCACTTATTTTTTTTCTTTTCGAACTGCTTTGTTTCTTTGCCTCCAATCAAGCTCTTGCCACGGAAGTCAATGGAAAGAATGGTTCAAAGTTGCTGGAGGGAAGCCTCATGGAGACAAGTTGTCTGAGCACTCACAGAAATCTAGAACACATACAAATGTATGCATACCTGCAGAAAAAAAGGAAACGTGATGTCATTTGGCTGCCTTCCTAGATTTCCCTTCTTTGCTGGAGATCAGAGCTGGCAGGAAGGGTCACGGAAAAAGTTGCTCTTGAAGAGGTACAAATAGAAAGGCAGGCACAAATACTGGCTCAGGAATAATTTTCTTCATGGTTAGAGTGAACAACCCTTGCAAATGGAAGTGATGGCCTGCTCTGAGTCGTGTATTAGCTGGTAAGTGACAGGGCTTTTTTCTGAGCTATGAAGCTTATCATCACAGTAAGCAACCACAGGGCGCAGTGTACAGACAGAGATGGTCCTCTGATTAGGGCACGAATCCTCCTGAGGCGTAGTAAAGAGCCCAAGGACAAGAGGACGGATGTTTGGTTGACCACCACAGCAGCTCACATCTTTATTTATGGACCAGGTAAACCACCTGCATGAAAGCACCAGTCAAGGCCCTTGCATCGTAGTTGAGGAAGTACACATATTATGCATGCCAGATATTCAGCCCATTACCTTCTGCTTTGCCTTAAAATACTACTGCAGTGATGCACGCATGAGGCTGGATGGAATTTCCCACCTTGCAGAGCCCCCAGCCAGCCAGCTTTCAAGACAGAAGGTGCTGTGGGACATGGCTCTGCTCTGCCTTGCTGCACAGAGACAATCCTGCACAGAGATCCATTAAGGACACAAAGCAAAGGGAGACTGCAACAAGGGTTTCTAGTGACAGATATGACTCACCAAAACCTGGCTTCGTGCTATGGGCTGGGCATTAGATGAATAAACCAATCTCCTGAGGCAATGTGCCTGGCAGTCCCTTCTTACTGCTCTGGATTAATTGCCACTCGGGGCTGCCTCGGTGCTATTGCTGCATGGCCACCCTTTAACACGGGCCTCCAAAGGACAGCAGCAGTGACAAGGCATAGAGTGTTGACGAGGCTGTTGGAGAAGAGCTGCTTTTCTTCTCCTTAGCACTGAAAATCTCACGTTGGAAGGGACCCAATGGGATCACTGAGTCCAACCCCTGGTCCCACACAGCACCACTCAAACCCAACCCCTATGGCTGAGAGAGGTGTCCCAATGCTCCCTGAGCTCCGACAGCTCAGGGCCGTGCCCACTGGAAGCTGCTCCATGCTGACCATTCTTCACCCCCACCTGACCTTCCTGATGCAGCTCTGTGAGGCCTCTCCCTCAGTCTCTTCAACATGGAAGGGTCCAAAAGAGGACGTGGCTTCCAGACCACAGGGACCATGAAGCATCATAAGATTCCTCCATCAGCTTAACACGTTGATGGGCAGATAGCCAAAATGAGCTCCGGAAAGCTTGTGTTCAGCCCCAGTCCCGTAAGGAGGAAGATCAAAGAGAACACAACCTCAGGGATTGGGGCTGTCCTGAGGTAGGACATACACGCTTGGCCCAAAGCACACTCAAGACAACTGCTTTGATTTCTCCTTGAATGCATTCATGTGCAGAGCGGAAATATCCGGAGTTCAGCTGGGACAACATACAGCACAGCTGGGGACCCTAGAGAAATGTGAGGCTTTATGAACTTCTTCGAACATTTCCTTCTTTTCTGCCTTTATTGCCCCACCAGTTCTATTTCTTTTTTCCTAAGAAGTGCTTCTTTTCCCAGGGAGAGATATTAAGTTCTTGATTTAATAACTGTGGTGAGGGCTGCACTTTATAAGTAAATAGAGGGATGTGCGGTCACAGAAATAGGAAAAACTATGGGAAAAATACCTCTATTCAAATTAGCCTCCTCTCACCCTTCACGGTTGAGAACTGATCTTTAAAACCAAATTCTGCCTTCAAATACAATATTCCCCCAGATTTGCAAGCATCTAGGCATGCAGCACTCTGCAGCCAACAGAGATAGAAGCACTTCATGGGGCGAGTCGGTTTGTCTGAAGATGGGTAGGAGGGACATGTATTTGAGCCAGCCTCTTTCCCTGGGGAGGCAAACCCCACTTTGCACTTTTTTACATTTTATCCCAATGCTACAGTAATTTCCAAGTGACTTTTGCCTCTGTTTTTTGCAACGTGCCCAGTGTCTCTGGGAGCCTTCTGGAAGAAAGGGCCTCAATCAGTGTAGACCATGAGTCACTTGGAGGGAAGGGAGGCTCCATTGGAGCTGGGGATGCAGCTGGTTTGCAGTTCTGCTCCTGAATCTCAAGGAGCCATGGGCACAGAAATCCATGCAGGAGCTGGAAATGGTGACCAGCTAGGTCCCCAGCCAAACCAGGGTAAGATTTTTGCTCTGTGAGTCTGATGACCACATCCAACAGCCAAGGGAGAAATGAGACAGCAATATCACCACGATGATAGCCATGGAAACTGCTAGCAGAAGGCACAGAGCCAAAGAAAGGAGAGAGTTCCCACAGCGCATACACCATGTGCTATCTTCCTGTCAGCAACTATTTACTGGATATTCAACAGGCTGCGACCAGGTTTTCCAATCCACTCCTTTTCATCCCAAAAGAATACTACAAGCTTCTCTTAATTCAGCCTCCCTAGGCAGAAATTACAAGTTTAGGCTGCAAGGAAATAGTGAGCTTGAGGTTTTAGGGCACTCAAATTGCATTTTACAAGGCTGATTGCCCACATGTTTGACAGAGTGCCCATGTCAAGGTATTTCAGTAACATTCAGCTTTTTCAAACAAAACCAAGTAACCCACCTTTTACATAGGCATGCTTTTTTCCTGCTAAAGCTCTCCCATTTTGTTTACCTTGATAGAGACCTGATAAAACAGAAGTGTCTTCTGCAAGGTCACTTCCAGACATTGGCAATGGGCAGGAGCAACAGGGAGCATTACAGCTTTACAGCTGTGCTCTGGGCTTTTGGCTACATGAAAGCACCTTTGCCAAGAGGTGAGCACATCTCTCCATTGCTGCTGGTGGCCCTTGCACTGATGAGAAGCTCAGGGTTATTGAGCAACGATAGATGGAGAAACAAACCACGAGGCTGGATGTGCCATCAGAAATTAAGTTTTCAGCAGCAATCATCTTCCTTACCTCTGGTTTTCTGCTCTGTAAGAGCAGCAGCAGTAAACACTTCCCACAACATGGCACATTAAGGGGAAATGTGGTCTTTGCTGTCGGGTTCAGATAGCTTTCCATGCATGTAGCTATCCTCACCAGGCAAGGCAGACAGGCATCTTGGTGGTGTCAACCTGAAACTAGGACAGAAATAAAGCTGGTGAAAACCTGGCAGAAGCAGGGAGCCCAGCCCCGTGGGTCAAGTCCTGCCTGCTACCAGATACACAGGGCAGACTTCCCAAAGGCAGGCAACAGCTCCTCTAGGTAGGAACCTCACATGTGGGACTCCCGTATCAAATATCTGGGGCACAAGTATTCTGTCAGACACAAAATGTTTTGCACGCTGGAGTTATCCCAGTTAAGTGAAAGGGAGGGTGGAAAGTCAGCTAAAAGCACAGGGCCATGTGCAGATGAAAGTGATATCACAGATCTCTCTGGGAAAAAGGACAACAAAAAACCAGCAGATAATAAAACCAGAGGTTCCTTAACTAAAGATAGCTTTGGCCTGCTGCTATCCAGGGCAAGCTGCTGCAAATCACCAGCAGCTCCTCCACAGTCAGGTACATGCAAGCCTACAGCATCAATCTACACTCTGGGTCACTTCCCTCTGCTTGTTTCAGCTCAGAGGGGACATCTCCTGGAGGTGCCATCTCCCCCTCTGGCTGGAGCAGCGTATACAAGCTTGGGCAATGCAACAGATTTCTAAGGAGCCCATGGGTACTTGAGACAAATCCCACCCTGGCTACAGGGAGACATGAAAATAAACGTACATTAGGCTAGGAAGAGCTTCACAGGGAGACCAAAGTGGCTTCATTTTCCTGAGAAAGGCTCAGACTTCAAAGCCTGGAGAACACTCACAGAAAGTTTTCTATGCCAGTTAACATGCAGGGAGTAGGGAAATGCTTCCCCTAAGACACACCCAGCTGGGTTTTAATGTCTTTCCACGGAATGGCTCCTGCCCACTGCACCGATCTCAGTGCCAGCAACTATTAGTCCTGTCCTATCCTCTGTACTTCAGTGTAAGTTATGGCTCTCCTGAGATACAGTAAGGGTGTATTAAAGATGTGGAATCTAAAATTCAGAAGTTCAGAAACAAAAATACTTTGGGGACCAAACTGAAACACCGAAAATAGAAGTTCCACTAGCCAACACAAACTCAATTTCTTGTTCCATTTCCCTCCCATGCTTCTCTGCAACACTGAACGTGGGGGTCGAACAAAGTCATTCATAAATTCGTGCAGGACTAAGCAGATTTGTTTTGTTTGGGAAAACATGAGCATGATCAAGGAAGTCAAAACGTTACTTTCGAACAATTAAGTGCCAAGTTCCAGCCAATACTTTGATATTCCATTTGTGCATCTGCATTACCCTAATACCAGCAGATACTCACAGCAGTCCTTATCCACCCAACCCTTTCCCCAGGCTATGTGCCCACTGGTTGGCCCTTGCCCCTGAAACTAGAGCTGTCCCTCTGCAAGAGCTGCTTGGAGATTTCCAACAGGCTAAGCAAATCACATCTTCCCACCCCTTGACCAAGAATGCAGCACCAGAGAGATGATGGAGAGCTACGCAGAGAAGGAAGCTCACTGCTTACTTTGTCTCATGGGAAAAGCATGGGTAGGAGCACCACATTCTGCCTTCTTGCCGCCAGCAACCTGGTCCTGGCCTTTTTGGCCAGCTCCACAGCCTGCTGCCCCAGGCCATGGCTTGCTTGATCACTAGCCGTGGCATTATGCATCGTTCATGGGAGGTTTTGCCCTTAAAAAGCAAATCAGCATTAATCTTCCTAACATATAAACAGAAATCTATTCTTTTTCCTTTCCAGAGTGGGAGGAAATAAAGCCATCTGAGCAATTAGCATTGCAGTCTGGCTAAATTCAAGCCCGGAGCATAATACATATTG
This sequence comes from Pavo muticus, assembly GCA_016647715.1. NCBI lineage: Eukaryota > Metazoa > Chordata > Aves > Galliformes > Phasianidae > Pavo > Pavo muticus. The sequence goes on along the minus strand of JACDJE010000671.1, from coordinate 89,140 downwards.
AACATTGCTGCTAATTGTTCAGACATTTGGGTTATGTGAGAATAGCCTTAAGGACAGCAAATAGCATTGTTCTAACATAGCAAAAACTGCCTGACAAAAGCTTGATGTAGTTACGTTAATGTCATGACTGCAGACATGACCACAGTGCTGGGAGAATCATTAAGTTGAGATATATCAATAGCAAAACGTGGCCTTAGGGATGAGCTGCCTCTCTATGCTGAGACAGCAGAAGACAGGAGAAGAAAGAAGGTCACTTATTGCAGGTCAGGGGGGTGTGGAAACCAGCTGTAGGTGTCTTAAAGCCCTGTCCTCTGGAGTTGTTACCTCCCTGGCAGGTATTGTCCAATCCTTCAGCTGCGTCTCCAAAGTTTTCCTGCTGATAGAGGAGGTGAAGCTCTCACCAACTGCTTCCAGACCACAGAACATCTCACTTCACCATGAACCTACAGAGAGAATTAAATACCTTGGATTGCATCCAGAAGTTATGCAGAAACGTTAAAAAAAAAGTCTAGGCCTTACTTATAGACCAACAAATTCCCCTCTTGCTGTGAATGCCATGCAGCACACCTACATTCTCTCTCAAAAGACTATCAGGTAAAAACAGACTTGAGAAAGCATCTTTCACCAGCTTGAGTTCTTTTAAATACATTGAGTTTTTCTGCTGCTCAAACATAAGAGTTTGTGTCACCTCTGCCTTCCCCAACTCAAATTCTTATTGGGTGAAAAGCATTAACTGTGATAACTCATCTCACGTTATAAATGGTTCTGTTACTGAAATGTTAATATCATGGAATCATTCAGGTTGGAAAAGACCTCTAAGATCCCCAATCCAACCCCAGCCCACCCCCACCATGCCCACTGACCACATCCCTCAGTGCTGCATCCCCATGGCCCTTGAACACCTCCAGGGATGGACTGGCTGTCACAAATCTCAAGGCCACCAGGAGGATAAGTATGCTGGTTTGGGGTTTACTTCTTTTGATAGAAAATAAATACCAGTTGACCCTGGATAGATTTGGAAGCAGCAGAAAGATGTGGATATATGCCTTCATGTAATCCACTAGCATGATGCAGTTCTTTCTGGTTTAAAGTGCATCCTTCAAAGTGAAATCCAGGCTTTTCATCAGGATAAATTCCTCTTGGCTCTCAATAGGAGCTCCAAAGAGACTGAAAGCTCTATTTATTCCTGTCAACTTGACCTCCTGTTTCTCCTGAGTTTCATTAACAGCATCCTGCTTCGATGAATTTGCTTTGAACAGCACATCAAAAATATTCACAGTGTAGGAGTTAGAACTATATTTGGTTACAGTAACTTGTAACAAGAAACTTTTTATTTCCCTAGAAAGCTCAAAGAATGCTGAAAACTACATAAGGAATGGAACCAGCCTAGCCCTAACACAAGGTAGGTGAGAGCTGTGTGCTGTCCTGCTGTCCTAACAGGCTGTTTTCAGCCTGAGTAACCGCAACGTGATCAAGGGCTGAGGGCTGAACCATGTTTCTCAGCCTGTAAATAAACTTAAAGGTGAATCCTAAGATGTCTTGCTGTAACATTTTCTGTAGCGCTCGATTTGCATCTAAAATGTCTGGAAAAAGCCAAGACATCACAGAGCATAAACATCAGCCTGAAATGTCCCCTGACTCCTGGATTTCCGTGGGAATCTGGAATTTAAACTGGGAAAGCCTAAGGCAGATTTCCTGGCTATTTAAAAGGCAATTAGAACACTTTGAAATCCGTAAACCCAAACAAATCACGCTGCAGGACAGTCTGTCTCCAATCACCATACCTATAAATCTGTCCTGAAGCATTAGCAGTGCTGTGCATCTACTGAATAACACACCCTCATTGCTTACGTGGGACCAAGGCACGCTCCAGGGTGGGCAGAAATTGCAGCCTCAGCTTCAAGCCGGGCTCCACTGCAGCACATCTCTGCTCTGGCACACCACGAGTATCCAGGCATTGCAACCTGGCTGCCCTGTCCTCCCTGCTTCACCCAGGCGGACTAAAGAAGTTTGCTGGCAGGGAAGTCTGGCAACCCTTTGGATGAGCTGAAGTGGTGGTCATCCATGCGATGCAAAGATGCACTCCTCTACCTCAGTAGGACCATCCAACCACAACGATCTCTTCAAGCATTTCGTTTCTCCCAGGTTTGATTTTAAGCCTAGAATAGTTCTGGCATGCTGCTGCCTCCAAGCAAAACTGAAGTGGTGCATGTATTCATCATCTCTCGGGATAGCCTTCTGAAAATACAAATTCTGGATGGCATGGAGCAGTTGATAAAATCTTATTCAGGATCATATCCATTGACTTCCTCTGATGCTTCAGCTGAAGACAACACAAGTTTCAAAAGGGAGGACAACTTCTGTTTCCTCAAGGCCACAGCCAATCTTTATATATCATGACAGATGAGTTGCTTCTAAAAGAGCTTTCTAGGACCTCTCATTATAAAAGGCTGGAATCTACGGAACCTGCAGCAAGATGCAATGAGAAACTCAACTGGCACCTACTGGGGGCTCTGGTGCTATGATGTGGGATTGCTGAGGCAGTGTTTAAAGCTTTGTCTCTGTACAACTTGTAGAAAACAGTTCTCCTCTCCTTTCCCAAATCCCCTAGATATAAGACAGTAGGATTAACAGAATCTCACTTGGCTATTTTATATAATTACGTTAGGAAGGTGCTCTATTTAGTTCTCAGCCTCAGGGAGTGTTAAAGCTCCTTATTGCCATAATAATTCAGGTGCATCTAGTAACTAGCATATGGGTGGTAATGTTAAATTACTGCAGGTTCTTGAGTAGTGGACTATGCAGATCTTGAGATAGGCATTGATGCATTGGAACAGGTTACCCAAGGAGGCTGTGGATGCCCAATCCCTGGAGGCATTCAAGGCCAGGCTGGATGTGACTCTGGGCAGCCTGGCCTGCTGGTTGGTGACCCTGCACATAGCAGGGGGGTTGAAACTACATGATCATTGTGGTTCTTTTCAACCCACGTCATTCTATGACTCCATGATAGGCCAGTTGAGATAGGGATGAAGTCCTCCATGGAGTACAGAGGTCTTGCTTCCTGTCTGGAGGCAAGCTCTTGCTAAGCTCTTAAACACTTCTCAAAGGGACAGTGTACAGATCACAAAGCAAGAGTCATTCTGCTGGCCTTGAGCCAGGTTTGCAGAGCACAGATTAAATCCAAGGCAAACCCTCGCTCACTTTATGGAAAGGTTCCCACTGACTCCATCAAGCTTTCATTGGAGTTTTTGAGCTGCAGCCAAAAGCATTACTTTCTCCAGATCAGAGATGGGTTTGAGCAACAAGGTAACGCCTCCATGGCCCTCAGCTGCAGGCAGAGAAAGTCTTAACCTTATTAGAGAGCCGGGCTGGAAGATACCCCAGCATGGCACGCAAGAAAGCAGTCATGCAGATGTTATGCTGTTTTTGCCTTTGTCGTGCAAACACAAAGCATCTCCCCAAGTGCTTGACAGCTGGAAACAGCTGCACAGCTTCCTAAGGCAAAAATGCTGGGAGCCACTTCACTGTAATACTTCATAAAATACTACACCCTGGTCTGCTTTCTTGCACATGTATATAGATTTGTTTGCTCTACGCGTTCTACACTGCAGAAATATTTTCTATTTCCTGGCAGCCCTGGAAAACATTAAATGACCTCAGAGCATGACGGACCAGATGCTCTTGCCCCCATTTGGGGGGGGGGGGGGGGGGGAAAGCACCAAAATTTATAACACCTGTTCCAAGTCTTATGTCCAGCTCTGCTAGTGAGAGCCCAGCGGTCCAGAGGGACCCAGCTAGCTGCTTGGTGTGCACACAGGCAGGCTTCAGGGACCTCCCTCTCCAAGCAGAGACTGCCCTGTGTTTCCTGCAAATGTACTCGGCTAATCTGTGCTGTGCAGCAATGCTGGTCCAATGCACATTGGAGGAGCTCCCCCCAAGCTCAAGCGATGGCTTTGTGTGAAGTCCTATCCCATTTAACTGCTGGAGAATTGAGACAGAAGGGAGTTTAAAGAGTCACGTGGAAAAATCATTGGCAGAGTGATGATTTGGACTCGCTGCCCAGACCTTCACGCTATCTCTCTGCCTGACCCCCAGCACAACTCCTGCACCGGAGCTGTCAAGCGAAGGGTGCCAGTAACACTGGGAAAACATTTTCCTGCTGGAGAAGAAGAAAATAAAGGGTGGGGTGAGATGAGACTGACTACGAGGGATTTGGGGATTATTATTATTATTATAATCACTGTGGAGTTTCAGACTTTTTTTTGGTCCCTCTCCATTTTGAGCTTCGCAGATAGAACTACAGCTATCACCTCTGAAAGTTTTCCCTGGCACTTCGGTTGCTGCTCTGCCTCTGACCCCTCTTGGAAGCAGAGCTGGGAAAAAGAGGATCCCTCAGCTGCAGGCAGCCTCAGCCTGGCCAGGCATCTCCCCTTGCTGCTAATAGCACCCACCTGAAAGCAGGAGCTTCCACAACAGCCAGGAGCCCTTCAGACCAACAGATCTTCAGGCCTGCACCCTCAGATCTGTAATTCTGGAGCTCAAGAGGTGATGATAAAAATAAATAAATGACTTAAGGCACCCTGTGTTTTCTTAGGAACTTTCTCCTGAAGGAGACCTGAGGTCTCAGCTTTCCCTGGGTCTCAAAGACAGGTCTTGGGAAGTTAAGTGCCTCTCTCTGTACAAAACGTAGGGGACCTGACCACAAAGGATGGGGTGACTTTCAGTACAGATAGCTGGACTGGTTTCCTTTGTAAACAGTAAGCTCTCTAGGGGCAATGACCATCTCTCTGCCTTGTTCAGGTGAGACTGGGAGGGGTGGGTGCTGTCTCTGCATAAAGAGCCCAAGAAATTTCACAGCAGAGCCAGGACAGAGCCCTGCCAGATAGTAATGCCTGTCAGTTACCGGTCGTTAGGATTGACATTAAGGCCTCGCTGCAGAGCTCTTTCACCTCAGGGATGTCACATGTATTCAATCATCTCCCAGTAGCCACCCCCAGTTCTCCCAACAGCTGCACAGACAATAGAATACCTATAGCCATGAGTCAAACAGCACTAAGGGTTCAAAGTTTGATTTCTGATGTCATCTGGAGCTTTTTCTCAAGCCTGCTGACTGCCTGGGACTCTTCCCACTGACCCAAAAGGTCAGGGATTGGGCAAACACAATTAGTCAGGGACTGCATCCCTACTAGCTGCTGAGAGCCAGCTACTATGACTGGAGGTGGTGCAGCAGCACAGCTCAGATGGCTCCGCTGAGTCCCACTCCCTTGTGAAACAGGCTGCTTTTAGGGGAAGAGGTCTCCACTCATTCAAGTTGGTCCTTAATGTGCTTCCCGGGACAAGGCACGTATAAGACACCACCACCAAATACAACAGCATTGGCTCAACCTGTTTGCTCACCTTCATCTCCTCGTCTCTGCAGGGCAGCCTCTGCTTGCTTCCAGTAGCCCTTCAAGATCCCAGGGGCACCTGCCTCAGTAAAACCAGCTCCTTTCTCTGAGACGAGGATTTCCTAAAAGGTGGAGCAAAGACGTGATGTCTTAACACCAGTTAATGTATCCCTCCTGCCTGCTGTTAGGGCCAATGTTTCATACACTTCTCCCAGGCTTTCCAGAGCTATCACTTGAAGCTGCCCTGCTTGCTGCCTGCCCCAGGGTTAATGCCTGCTTCTTCTGGACCACGCTGCACAACCTCGTTCTCCACCACAGCATTAAGCTTTGGCAGGAGTTTAGGTTAAAAAGAATCTCACAGAAGGTCATTTTGGTGTTGTTTTTCTTTTCGAATTCCAGTAGGAAAAGCCTTCTCTTGCTAATCCATCCCCAGACCTTTCCCTGATGATGCTTGCCCACCCAGAAAGCAGACCAAGGGTCGATAAGCAGAAATGATAACAAGTAGAAGTGTGATTCAAATGGCAGGGCTCACTGAGCTGGGGGATCTTGCATGGCAGGAGCCACAGGGAGGCCAGCTCTTGGTTAGAGAAGAGCCTCCCTTTGGCAGTAACATTAAAGACAGTCTTCAGGAGGGGTGATTTCAGCTCCTGGCACTGACATGGGCCTCCTTGCCTGACTTGGCCAACCGTCTTTCCCCCTTTTTCCAATGGCAGCAATATTCCTTCTGCTCCATTTTGTCTATATATAAAGTTTCTTTGGAGGAAGGGTAGGATTAAGCACGTGCTTTCTGGGCTTTGCTGGACCATGGCTGTGATTTCCCAGATCTGTTGGGTATAGTCCCAGCGTCTGCCTTACTGGCAAACTGCAAGTGCCCCTTCAGCCCAAATAGGATCCTGGCTCTGCTAAGGTATTTTAAAGCCAATCAGTTATTACAGACACATCTCTGCTATTAGCACATCATTAGCCAACATATCACAAATAGCTAAACAAATAAAAAGCTGCTTTATTCCAGGCCCTTCTCCAAGAGGCTGCTCTAACTGTCGACTGCTCTGTATTCTTGCGATGTGCTTGCTTGTGTTTTTCTGGATTCAGTTTTCACCTCATGGTAAAACCTTGTTGTGTCAGAAAAATAAAATTCATTTTATTAAACTAATTTATCAGGGAAGGTGGGGTTTTTTTAGTTTATTTTTCAGAGCCAGGATAAGTTTCCTAGTTAAACAGGCTTAGCTCAGCTCAGCACATGCAGGGCTAACCTGGAGAGCAGACTAAATTTGCATTATCCATCTAATGATACAGAGCAGTATTTTAAAGGCTTTCCAGACCCTATGAAGGTTTGGGATCAGCTAGGAAACGAGAAGATTTGGGATCATTCTCTCTACCCCCATCCTCACCCGGGATGAAAACAAGACCCTTCCAGGAATATCTGTGAGATGGTTATTATGAGCTTTATCTCATTTTCTCATCTGTGCTGCTCTGGTTTCACAGACCCAAACCCCCCCAGAGCAGACAGAGTGAAAGCAGTGTAAGGTTTGGATGGGAGGCCCGTTTCACTGCCAGCTTTCCCCACCTGCTTGTGGCATCTCCTCTTTACTGTTACACTGCAGTAGGATGCCAGAAGCCTTGGCCTCTTGTTTCTTCATCCCAGCTGGGGGTCTTGCTGAGGAGTGACCTTACACCAAAGAAGTCCTGCATATTTCTCTTTGGGAAGAGGCATTTGGTGCAGTTTTCAAGCAGTTGTTCTTTTAGTTTTGCATCTCTCTCCTCCACTTCAATGTTAAATACCCCATCGCTAATTTCAGCTCTGATTGACAAAGGAAAAGAAACCACGTTCATTCTTTTTCATATTCCTTTCCCTGCTCTGAGCAAGAAGCCAAAGCTTTAGGAGCCCCGCTAGACCTGCTGTTCACAAACAGAGAAGGTCTGGTGGAAGATGTGGAGGTCGGTGGCTGTCTTGGTCAGAGTGACCATGAGATGGTAGAGTTCTCGATTCTTGGTGGAGCCAGGAGGAAGAACAGCAAAACTGCTACCTTGGACTTCCGGAGGGCGGACTTTGAATTGTTTAGAAGACTAGTAGGGGGAGTCCCCTGGGATTCAGTCTTAGAGGGTAAAGGGGTCCAAGACAACTGGTTGCTCTTCAAGAAGGTAGTCTTACAGGCGCAGGAGCAGGCTGTCCCCCTGAGCTGCAAAATGAGCCGGCGGGGAAGGAGACCGGCGTGGATGAATAGGGAACTATTCTTGAGGCTCCGGGAGAAAAAGAGAATCTACATCCTGTGGAAGAAGGGACGGGCAACTCAGAAAGAGTACAGAGAAGTTGTTAAGATGTGCAGGGAGAAAATCAGAAAGGCGAAAGCCCAGCTCGAACTCAACCTGGCCACTGGGATAAAAAGAAACAAGAAACCCTTTTACAAATATATCAACAGTAAGAGGAGGACTAAGGAGAATCTCCATTCTTTACTGGATGAGGCTGGGAATATGACTACTGGGGATAAGGAAAAGGCAGAGGTCCTGAATGCCTTCTTTACGTCTGTCTTTAAAGGTCAGACCAGTTATCCTCAGGGTACTCCACTTTTTGACCTGGTAGTCTCGGCTGGGGAGCAGACTAAACCACCCACGATTCAGGAGGAAACAGTCAGAGACCTGCTACTCCAACTGGACTGTCACAAGTCCATGGGGCCGGATGAGATTCACCCGAGAGTGCTGAGGGAACTGGCGGAGGTGATAGCCGAGCCGCTTTCCATCATCTATCAGCGCTCCTTGTTGACTGGTGAAGTACCGGAAGACTGGAGGCTTGCCAATGTGACTCCCATCTACAAGAAGGGCTGTAAGGAGGACCCGGGGAACTACAGGCCTGTTAGCCTGACCTCGGTGCCAGGGAAGGTTATGGAACAGATTGTCTTGAGGGAGATCATGCGGCAAGTGCGGGACAACCGGGGGATCAGGCCTAGCCAGCATGGGTTCACGAAGGGCAGGTCCTGCTTGACCAACCTGATCTCCTTCTATGATCTAGTGACCCGCCTGGTGGATGAGGGAAAGGCTGTTGATGTAGTCTACCTAGACTTCAGCAAAGCCTTTGACACTGTCTCCCACACTATTCTCCTGCAGAAGCTGGCAGTCCGTGGCTTGGACAGGTACACTCTTGGCTGGGTAAGGAACTGGCTGGAGGGCCGGGCCCAGAGAGTGGTGGTCAATGGAGCTAAATCCAGCTGGCGACCGGTCACGAGTGGTGTTCCCCAGGGGTCGGTGCTGGGGCCTGTCCTCTTCAATATCTTTATTGATGACCTGGATGAGGGCATTGAGTGCACCCTCAGTAAGTTTGCAGATGACACCAAGTTGGCTGGAAGTGTCGATCTGCCTGGGGGTAGCGAGGCCCTACAGAGGGATCTGGACAGGCTGGATAGCTGGGCTGAAGCCAATGGGATGAGGTTTAATAAGACCAAATGTCGGGTCCTACACTTTGGCCACAGCAACCCCAAGCAACGCTACAGGCTTGGGGCGGAGTGGCTAGAAGACTGTGTAGAGGAAATGGACCTGGGGGTGTTGGTTGACGCTCGGCTGAACATGAGCCAGCAGTGTGCCTGGGTGGCCAAGAAGGCCAATGGCATCCTGGCTTGTATCAGAAGTAGTGTGACCAGCAGGAGCAGGGAAGTAATTGTCCCCCTGTACTCAGCTCTGGTGAGGCCGCACCTTGAGTACTGTGTCCAGTTCTGGGCCCCTCACTGCAAGAAAGACATTGAGGCCCTGGAACGTGTTCAAAGAAGGGCAACAAAGCTGGTGAGGGGTCTGGAGCACAGGCCTTATGAGGAGCGGCTGAGGGAGCTGGGATTGTTCAGTCTGGAGAAGAGGAGGCTCAGGGGAGACCTTATTGCTCTCTATAACTACCTGAAGGGAGGTTGTAGTGAGCTGGGGGTCGGCCTCTTCTCTCGTGTAACTGGTGATAGGACTAGAGGGAATGGTTTCAAGCTGTGCCAGGGAAGATTCAGGCTGGATATTAGGAAATACTACTTCTCTGAAAGAGTGGTCAGGCACTGGAATGGGCTGCCCAGGGAGGTGGTGGAGTCACCGACCCTGGAGGTGTTCAAGGAACGTTTGGATGTTGTGATGAGGGATATGGTTTAGCGAGAACCATTGGTGATAAGTGGATGGTTGGACTAGATGATCTTATAGGTCCTTTCCAACCTTAGTGATTCTGTGATTCTGTGAGTTGACATCTCTCTCCCACCTCCCTCATGCCCCAACGTTTGCAGTAAGCATTTGCCTCAGGATTTGATGCACTCAGCCCATGAGGAGTGCTTGGTCTCTTACGCTATGTGCATGAAGCTGTCCAGGTCTGCACACTGTGATTCCCAAGAAGATCGAAGCCAAGTATTGCATCTCAGCTGCTGATATACAATCAGTTCCCACCAGCTTTCCAGCACACGTCCCCAAAGAGCGATTCGGGACTTGACAGTTAATGCCAAAAGCAAATGGCTCAAGACAGACAGGAAACAGAATGCAATTTCTTTTTAGCAAAGAGAATTCTCCTGAGACTGGCTGAGATGAGGAGAAAAGGGCCCTTCCAAGGCTCTACTGTGGTAAAAGAGGAACCCTTGGTGTTAACAGCGCTGCACTCTGTCACCTTGCCCCTGATTTCTGCAGGTCCATTTAGCAGAGAGATTCAGGGTAAGTAACAGAAGTGAAGGCTCTCTGCTGGTTTTGCTAGCCTCCTATTTGTTTGCACCACCATAATCCCAAGATTAGCGCCTTCCCTGCATTTAAAGCCATGACCCTTAAGAGCCACTGTATCTGGTGCTGTAAAACCAAACATCAGCTGAAGAGCAGCTAATTCCACTGACCAGAAGGGATACTAATAGCATTTATTTTCATTTACTGGCAATATCTAACCCCTTAAATAATATCAGATGGGCCAGCAACCTGGCCTTGAATAACATGCCGCTCAGACTGCCTATAACTAAGTTCTACCTTCCCTCTTTAACACGACAGCCACACATCATCAAGGGATTTGCCAGGGAAAGACAGACACATGCCTTGGTATTGAAGCTGCTGTGTTTTCCTGCTTATCTCATACTGTCAGAAGGGCCATGAAAAATACAGTAGCCACTGAGTTGCATTAGCCATGACCGGTGGCTGGGTGGTGCAGGAGCAGAGGACAGCAGCCAAATTCTTCATATCTCCTTACTCTTGGCTGAAAGGAACTCCAAAGAGATTACATCCTTAATGCTTCCCATAGATGTAAAACATGGCTATTTTTACCACACAGAGATGCAGAGCCAGGAGAGAGACAGGGAGCTGTAGCTCTATTCTGCCTGCTTCAGCAGCTGCAGTCTTTGCAGTTGTACATTCAGGAGATGGAGAACTTACAGTTGTCTTCAATGGAGTTTCCAATAGACTTCAGTATCTTGCCAAGCCAGGTGATATGGAGGACACAGAACCATTTTAATTGGCTGTACTTCTTTTTGAGGAGGTTGTAGTGAGGCAGGGGTCAGATTCTTCTCCCAGGTAACAGGGACAGGACAAGAGCTGGTGGCCTCAAGTTGTGCCAGGGGAGGGGTTCAGGTTGGATATTAGGAAGCATTTCTTCTCAGAAAGAGTGGTGAGGCATTGGAACAGGCTGCCCTGGAAGGTGGTGGGGTCACCATTCCTTGAGACGTTCCAGAACCACGGAGAGGCACTGAGGGACATGGTCAGTGGGCATGGTGGGGGTGGGCTGGGGTTGGACTTGGGGATCTTAGAGGTCTTTTCCAACCTGAATGATTCTATGATTATGATTTTCCAGTTGGGACTCAAAAATCAGACCCAGAAGCAGCAAAATGGAAGTTGCTTCCTTCCACAGGAGCTGGGCTTGGCCAAATATGCCCAATGGCCCCCTGGTCTATCAAGCAGCAAAGGAGATGAGATATCTCCTGTGCTGTCCAGATGATGCTGAGATGTTTGGAAAAATGGTCCATGACAACTGCTGATGGGGAGAGAGAGATCACATTATCAGGATAGAAACTGCTCGTTCCTCATCATACATTGGATGTGCTGAAGGCCCAGCTCACATCACCACACCCAGCAGAGAACAGAAGCCACCAGAACACGATTTTGCAACATGGAACAAACTCCCAGTAAGGCAGGACAAATCAATCTTTCCATATACGCTGTATACACTGGGGCAGGGTGACTGACTCAGCTGGGAGTATAACCTTGGTCACTCAGTCACTTCTCTCTTGACCTGCTGAATGGGACCCAACTGTTTTCCCACTTGATTTGACAGCAGTAGAGATAAATATAACAAACCTTCGAGAGCAAAGCAAATTTCTTTCTACTGCAGCTCAGGAAAGGCTGCAATAGAAACCTACATCAGAGAATATAAATCAATTGCAACCTATGGTTTGTGGGATTTGAAGATATATAGTCATCATTACCTGGATTTATGCTTCTTTCCTGTCCCAAGGCAGAGTTCAAAACTCAGTAGAGGTTTTCTCTGTTAGTCAAAGATTTCAGGAAGCATCCAACAGACCTGCAATGGCTACTGGCAGCTCAGAGAAATCCAGCTCTCTCTGGGGGCTGCCTGTATGCCATTCAAGCATTTTGTATGCTCAGAATAGATGTGAGCTTTCCAGGCAAGCAGCAGACTCATTGCTGCCTGAATATGCTGAGAAATCCTAGAGCAAACAACAGCCACCCTAGGAAGGGGAAGCCCCATGTTGCTGGAGATCAGCTGGTCCAGCAAAGAAGGGATTATACAAACAGCCAAGAAATCCCCAGGAGAGGTGTGGCTCACCATTATCAGCCCTTAGAAGAGAGCAGAAACGAGCACAGTCCAGCTCACGCAATCATTTCACTGAACATCAGTTGTGTAATGATTGTGCTCCAAGGCACATATGACAGCATATGTGGTCCTACCTGAATAGATAACCCCAATCCTGCTATAGGATAGCCTCTCTCACAATTTGGTGCCACATTCTTCTTGTCTTCCACACTTAGCTACTTGCCTCTACAGCCTCGGCACTAGGCACTGCCTGTCCTCCTGCTATAAACTCAGAGACCAAGGCCAGCAGGAACCACCACATTATCCTACCAAACACTATTTTTAATCCAATTATCCTTCATCATCACGACTATCTTTTAATATTATTCTAAAATCAACAAAGGGTGAGGTATCCACCATCTAATGGAAAGCACTATACGTAGTCTAAAGAATCAAAAATGAAAGACAGTAGGAATGAGTTTTAGACTCCAAGTCTAAAATTCTGTCCTCCCCTGATATAAACATGGTTGCTCTAGAAGGTGGTAACAACCTTTTCTGAGATCCACAGATAATTGCAGACCTAGATAAAGGCAAGGCAACTTGTCTTTTGAGTACCTAAGGGAAGAAGCGGGAGGCATGCCTGTATAAGGAGGCAGACAGACAGAGCTTTAGGGGCACAGCTTGCTGAAGAGCTGGAGATTTCTGACCAAGGAAACTGTTTGTTTCTCTTGAGATCATAGCAACAGGACATTGTCTGCATGTTTTGTAAGTAAATCACAATATCTTTTTTCCAAGGAATACCTCTCTCCAAATAACATAATCAATTTCTCCTCTTAATGAAAAAAAAACCCCACAGCAGCACAAATCTGCCAGGCCGGGGGGACAGCACTATCCTCATCCAGCATATCTCCTGTTTTTCCAAAAACACTTCCCAGCTCTAATTCCAAGGCAGTTAGCCCCCTCACGCAAACAGATGAGCAGACTATTCAAGAGATTCATAAATCAACAGATAAGGTAACCTAGCCAATCTTTGGATACAGTACAAAACCAAGGTTTGCTTTCAGCTGCTTCCTCCAGGCCATCCATGGGGCTGCTGCTGGGCTCTGCTCTGCCAGTTTCTGACCTGTTTCCAGCTCAGATACGAGCCATTCTCCCACAGCAGCTTCACAGGTACTGGTTACCAGAAGACCGTAAGCTCGGGTCCTCGTTGCTTGTTACAGTCCATCAATTCCCCCTCAAGCCAAGGTTAATGAAGGGGATTTGGGGATATCGGGAATGCTCCTCCAGTCATCAGATGTCTTCCAAGGATCAGTGCCTGAAACTGAAGCCATCCCAGGTTGCTTCCTATCTTATAAGGAACATACTACTTCTGTTTGAAGATCTCCCTGCAGAGCACAACTGAAGACAGATAGTTACACCATTGTTTATCTGGTTTGCAAGAACCCGAAACACTCCAAAACTGTGAGCTACTTGGATAATGCAGAAAACACAACCTTCTCCAATGCTAGCAGCAAAGTGGAAAGTAACTGCTCCAAGCAACTGTTCCGTCCTAATTAGCTCCTACACTGACTAGCAATTCCAGCATTGATTCAGAGAAGAAACAGAAGCAGAGACTAACTGCAGATGCAAAGATGAGCTGGTGTAAACTGACACCATTCCATTACTATCTGTCTCTACTGATTACTGAGGATCTCATTCACCAGACCGAATGCAGTAGATGGCTTGCATATGCAGGGAACACGAGATATTGCTGGCAATCCTGAAGCACACAGACAGCAGAAAGCTTCCCAACATAAAGAACAAAGTTACTATCCAACTAGGGTTACGCTCCAGTATATTTGCTTGCATTCTCTCTTTCTTTTCCAGTTTCTTTTGGCCTTGCAAGCAGGAAGAAATAAATGTTGCAGCTATCACGTTCCTTTTTCATTGCATCATTTCAAGTAATTCACTTCAAGGGCTTCCTTGGAAATACCTACAGGGGGGTAATTCCCATCGTGGACTAAGCAGCTGTGACCCTGCTGTCTGGGAAAATAGAATTAAATCACACTAATCAGAAACCTAAATCAACTTCTTGTTTTCTATTTAGCCCAGAAATATACACTCTCCTAAGGGTACGTGATATCTAATACAAATTCTCAGGCAGAGACACAGTAGTAAAAACAGTATGTGTGTACCTGGAGATAAATGGCCAACAGTGCTGCTGCTTCGTGGGACAGTTTCTCCCAGAAGAGTGCTCTCCTACCCAAGCAACACAGCAAGCACAATTATCACTGATAACAACCATACTGATTATCACCTCAAGCAATGCAATGATCTAGCTGTAGTTGTCAGTACAGCTATTTGATGCTTTGATATATTTAGGTATCACATCTAATCCAAACGGTTCCTGAACTGAAAATTGCTGGTTATCAGGAGATAAGGGGAATGCATCAAATATACCAACCCTGAGCTCAGCTCATGGCATCCTCTCATAGCTGTTTGCTGGAGACATCTTGCTGGGCAAGATTATAACAGAGCAGGTACAATCAGACCCAGATATCAGATGTTAAAAACAGTGCTTAAAAAACACAATAACATCTTATTAAAAGACAATCTTACAGAAGAGAAGGACTGGGGAATGGTAAATGATAAGGGCAAGTCATTAATACACCACACCAGGCATTATTCCATAAACTGGTGGTTTAGCAGCAACAGAGCTCTTCATCCTGGGACAATGCACAACAGGTGGTGCCTCAGGTTTTATTACTATCATTCGATTTTTGCCTTTTATTATTAAGAAGTAATTTAACAGACTGAAGAGTCAGTGCAAACGAGCCATTTGGGACTGCACAGATGTGCTATTCAGCATCTGCCCAACCATTCTGATGCCTGTGAAAGGACAGGGGAAGTTTTCCTTAAATTCTCTATGGGCTGTAGTTTTTCCAAAGTTGAAGGCTACAATAAGACAAAGAAAAGCAGTAAAAAGATGAGGGCGCTTGGGAATCCACATTGAACATACAAACCTATTCTCACTGCACAGAGATTGCTCCCTAGTTTATTTGTATGATACCCACGATGGCTGCAACTCAATTGTTAGAGCACCAACAAGGTACTGAGAACTACACAATTAACATTCACAACTGCCAACCCATAAAGTGATTTAGTCTTAACACTTAAATTAAGCCTGGATGATAGCACTAGAAAGAGACTTCAGAAAGTTTTCGGTCAAGGTTTTCACGCTGCATCCAGATGCTTTTGTGACTTCATAAGCATAGCATGAAATTACACATCCAGCTTCAGCTCTGAATACCAGGGCCTTAAATTAAAGGCTTCCAAGACAGCATCTACTTAAAGAAAATCCTGAAACATAAAACAAAGGTTTATTATTATTATTATTTTCTATTCTGAAACTTCGAGTACTGAAAAGCTAGAAGACATTGCTCAGAAGAAAGTATTTTCTAGCTGAAGATACTGATAAAGAGGACTCAAAAAAAGCCATAAGTAATTGGAAGAAACATAATGGTTGCAGTTGCTTTGGAAAGCTAATTGTCTCTATTTCCCCCTTTATTCACCCTTAACTCTCATCCAAAGCACTGCTCCAGGTGGATGTTCCAACTTTAGGCCTAACCTTAAACAAACAGCATCACCCTAGCCTCACCTCCACCAGGAGCTGCGTGCTTGAATGCCTGGTTAAACTCGAGGACTTTTTCATAGTGGAAACTTCTGCTGCTGCCCTGCCAACCAGCTGACTGCCCACGGAAAAGTTGGTCTGCCCCGGGCCTTTATGGCATCCGCGCTCAGCACGCTCATTGCTCTTCAGCTGGGGCCATCTGAAAGCTCAGCACTAGCACTGGACAACATCTAGAGGCTGTGGGCACCTTTTTTTTTTTTTTGGCTGAAGGACCATCCTTGCTATTTGGTCTGCTCTTATTCAGCATTCCCACTGCCTGTGAAAGGCTAGGAAAGAAGCGTGTTGGCCCTTCCTGCAGCATTACTCACAGAGGCTCCTTGGTATCTGAGTCATGGCTGGTTTGGGACTAAGGCCTGTGTGCGATTAGTCACTGGAATTTGGTGGGAGGCTATATTTAATAACACCCCTAGCTCTAGAGAAACAGGAAGCCAGGCAATCTTTAAGGACCACAGATGCATTATAAACTCTTTCCAGAACCACCAGAAACGTAGCCAGCAAGAAAACAGTCAAATTAGCAAAAAAGCATGCATGTAGGCGGGCAGGCCATACTTTTGTACCCCCGTTCCATACTGTGAGCAGAGCTTTTGCCAAGGATCACATCTCTGGGCCAGGATGTATAGCTATGTCAGTGCAGAGCATCTGCATGAGACCCTACAACCTCAATACCTTTGGTCTAGACATACCATTATGAGACACAGTGAGCAAGGTCCCACATAGCATGTATGTGCTGTTCATATGCGCTTCAGCTCTTGCTGCTCCAGCTCCAAAACTGTAATTGTAGACGCTCCTGAGCTGGCAATTTGGAGAACTAAATAAAGGCACAGAAATCAAGAACAAGTGAGGAGTGTGTTGTCAGGATAAGATGACTTTCTCCTTGACCATTAATCACCAAATGGTTTCGCTAAAGAATCAAGGACCTTGTAATAAACTCAACTACTGACAAATCTCTGCTTTGCTCTGGTTCCACCACCAGCTTCCCCCAGGTCATTCCAAGTCAAACAGATCAGGATTATTGTCTACTCACGATCCAGCTTTCCCATCTGAAAAAGAACGATAATGATTATAACCTTTTGCTCCAGAGGCCACTGCAAAGACATAATTATTAATGCTTGTAGATGCTCAGAATATGACAGAACGCCCTCAGCCAACAGTTACTGCACTCAAAGGAATACTTCAGTACAGTTCAGGGGATTTGGAGCTTTTAGACCTAAACGGAGATCTGCATTGGCAGTGACACATCATAGTACCTTAACAGCAGAGACACCTCCCAGCCATTAACCTCACTCAACATCTTAAACAAATTTGTAATCTGTTTAGTCTGGAAACGATTATTCTGCTTATTCAGATGCATTTGATGTTTGGCCACACACGGCAAATATGGCGCAGTTCCAACTGAGGAAAAGAGATTACTGTGGCATCACCAAATTGCATTACAGAGGACTGAATAATACATCCACACCATAATTAAAATCCCACAATTTAAACTGCGGAGCCCACGTTCCACGGTGGCTGAGATAAGCAATGGTACACATTCTCCATTTCCAAACGCTGCAGTGTTTCATGATACACAGGAAAGCAGATGTTTCTAATAGCCTGAACTCTTAAAGAAGATCATTCTTACAAACTACTAAGTACAGTTGAGAGTGGGACACTGCTGCTGGGATGGGTCAGAATGTTCCATTTGTCCTTATTCCAGTGGGAAATGTTTATTCTGACCAAAGTAGATATAGATTTACTTTTACCCAAAGCAGTCAGATAATTAGATGCAAATAAAAAGCTATCAATTTGGGTTTGTTTTTTGTTTTCATTTGTTGACTCGGGAGGTTTTCAAATAATACTTCTTAAAGAACCATGTTTGGGAAAAAAACTGACCAAATCATACATTCTCCATTGGTATTTTTCTCTTTTTACACATATGACTGCAATATAAAACTGTGAATCCCTGCTGATTTATCTTTGTCTTTAATGGTGCAGTTACTTCCTTCTACACCACTCTTCTGCCATTCTTATACAGAGCAATTCCATCCAAGCTGCTTCACTCACTATAGCATTAGCCAAGGTGGCACAGTTATATAGGCAGACCACTAGCATTCAACATAAGAAAGTTTTCAAAGTATGTGTAGAATGGTTTGAGATTGGAAACTGAAATACAGCTGCCCTGGTCATCTTACACAGTTAAGAAAGGGTGAGGGCCATTTGTTGAAGTATTGCCTCTTCTCATCACCCAGAGGACAGGCTGCACTCACATCTCTCCTTCTGCTCAGTTCAGAAGGCAGCAACCCCTCCAGTTAAGCCAAAAGGCATCTCAACAGTAAGCAAGCAGGAAGCCATTTCTAAACCATGATCCCTCTGCCTCCATCTTCCACCATGTCAGACAGACATCCCCTGCTCCCTGCACCAGTCAAAAGGCCCAGCATGCATCTTAAACATGCATACACTGAAAGTGCAAGGTTGAGTTCTCCCAGTCTCTTGGGCACGGAGAATATCAGTCTGGAGGAACTACATCTACTCTGCAAAAGTCCTACCTCCATCTTTGCAGGGAAGATGCTGCCTTCTCCAACGGGGCTTTTGGTGGAGACCCTCAGCAATAAAGGTAAGTCCTGTGCTCTCAGGTTGCCTTATTGGGCCCAGCAAAGGATCCAGGCTGTTGGGGCTTCGGGCCTCTTCTACTTGCAGCTGCATCCAGATCCTTGAACACAGCCTCCTTTCCTAAGCAGCTCTGTTGGGGGCGCATCACATCAGAGGCAAGAACTCTAAGGGTACATTATGAGAAGCACTGCAATCTACTCACACTTCTGAAGCAAGGCAGCTCCTGAACTTGAGGATCTCAGTTTAGTGTTCAGCTTGTGGTCTACGCATTGCAAGCGACTTGCTGGTGAACACAGCACTCTGTGAATAACAGCTCAACAACATGCAGGAGGAAGTTTTGCAGGTATTTGTAGAAGATGAATAGCTGTGGTGACATGGCACATACATGTCAGCTGAGAAGTGCTGGAAGTACTATGCATTGCACTAAACAGCAGGGGCACTAACAGTCAGCACATCTTATTTATTCCCACGTTTCCCCATATTTGAGGTGAATTTCCCACTGCTCCCATGCAGGTCTTTATCTAAGCTGTCCTGTGCCACGCCAGATTGGTGTCCCATTCATTAGAGCAGCTGGTCCTTGGTTTTCCTAGACCAGAGGTGCTCAGTTAGAGAAAACTGCAGCTGGATTGCACAGAGAGCAATCAGAATGCCGCCCTGAGGGGCAATCTGCATAGGATGTAAGACATCAGCAATGCATCTGCCTTCCATACTTCACCAAAGATGTAATTGCATCATGTGAAAATCCCATTCCCTTGCTTTCCTCTGCAGTGACAGCGAGGAGGGAAGAACTGGCAGGGTCTCTGCTCCCAGCTGCACTCAAACTCCAGCTGAGTTTTTTTCCACAGCAATTCCCGGAAACATTTGCTGTGGATGAAGCCAAGCCTTTTACTTCTTCCAACCCCAATTATGCTGTTTCTGCATCATCCGTTTTCTACCAGCTGTCTGAGCTCATGGTCAGCATCAGACCAGAAACAATACTGAGAGCTGCAGGGCCTGTTGCTGAAAAAGTGAGCTAGATCTCAATAGAGAACACTGTGCCTCCTCCAGCCCAGGTACTTTGGCCTTGCCTTTCCTCTTCTCCACGCTGATCCCTCTCTGCCTTTCTCCTTTGAGTACCTCTTCCAGCCCACAGGCAGCTGCCAAACAGCTCCAACCTGCCTGCAGCCCACCAGCATGGAGAGAGCATCACCTCACTCTTGCACAGTCAGCATTGCACAGCAAGACCTGTCTTTCCCACAGCACCAGCAAGCAAAGAGGATTTGAACTCGGTCCTGCTGTTTCAAAATAGACTATAAACACCACAGACAAGGGGTCTAGGGTGACCTTGTAACTCAAGACTATGAGCTAGCAAGGATACAGGGGGACCCTTGTGAGATGTGGGCTCTCTTTTTCACGTTGCTACTTCCTTGATGGAAGGGCTTAGGGAAAAAGCAGCTCCTCTCTCACAGCTTCTCTATCCTCCTCCCTTTTACTGACGTTTCTTACCTTTATACTTTGGTTGCTCTTTGATGTAGAACCTGGTGTTCTCAAGATCTTCAGTGAGTTAAGAAGGCACTGTGCTCCCAGCTTTTACTATGGGAAACATGACACAAAACAGTGCCTGCTCTTCAGGCGCTGCCATATCTAGCCCAAGGTACAGAGAGTTCTCTAGAACACACAGACCAGGCTTCACCAACTTGCTGATTCACTGGGAAATAACACCAATTGCTTTGGATAAAGAGCTGAAGCTGTTGGGCAAGAACAAACAGCAGTGATGCTCTGCGAGGAGCTGTGACTTCCCAGCAGCAAAACACAGTAAAGCTGTGAGGGTCACTGCTCTCACATTGTCAGCTCAGTGCTCAGCACACCAAAGCCTTAATATCCACCAAGGTAGACAAAGACAACAGGAAAGGCAAGCTGCTGGTTACAGGGCCCAAAAGCCAGCAAGGCAGACTAGCTCCTATCTCCCAGCTATTCACCTCCACTTGTTGAATGGAGCCCTTAAGTGCCAAGTCATATTTTCCAGCTCTGTGAAAATGTTTCTTAGCTAGCCAAAACCAAGTAACAGCATGAATTATCTGTCTCCATTCCTGTACTCCTGAATTCCTTCTCCACAGCTTCTCACCAGGCCTGGTGCTAATTAGAGCAGGCTGAAATTCACTACATCTGTGCAAAATGGCAGGGGTGGACAGACACATGACAGGAGCTATTGCAAAACCTGCAGGTCTGAGAGAACTGACCCATCTGATGCTGACTGCTTCTTCAGGCACTTCCTTTGGAGGAACGATATGCTATTTATCTTCCTGGGAAGTCTAATAAGAAAAAAAAGAGGAGCTTTTAAAATAACCTCAACCACTGGGGGGGGGAAAGGGGGTACAACTGTATTTTGTTTGCAGGCCCTTCATTAATAATCCCCTAATAACAGGCTTTATTGGTTTGTAAATGTTCCTTTTCAACCATTTGATGGCATCCTTGGCAGTCCATGATTCCTTACGGCATGTGTGTATATCTGCTGTTTGGAGCAGACCTAATTAAAACAAGGCTTGCGGTTAAGGCTCTAGCATTTAGATCTATGCACAGAAAGGGAAGGAGTACGTCCATTTTTAAAGCAACAGTGAGCATGGCAGTTCACCAAGGCACTGAAAAAAATGACAGAAGATTAATTCACTCATACTGTAAAGTACTTCCCTTGATCTTCTTAGAACAACCCTGTATGTCACCTTTGAGGAGAAGATTCAAACACTGACCCTAAGACCTTTCCATCTATTCAGATTTGCATCTTTATCCTCTCTCCCATCCAAGAACATTCAGCACTAAAACTATAAATGCATACCTGGAGGCAACTGTTTCAGTATTTCAGAGGTAGATAAACTGAATATTTAACAGAATTGATTTCCCACTGAAGAAACAGTACTCAGTTCTCCTTGGATTCATAGCTTGTATCTTATCACATTTGGGAGACAGAGTTTGCTCTTGAAGTACCTTCTGCTCTCTTGGCTTGGGCAGCTAGGAGAGTTCTGAGGAATAGCATCAAGACCCTCGACTCCCTAACCTAGCATTCACTGGAAACATTTGAGTAGGAGGCCTGGCAAGCAAGTTTTCGCTCTGATTTACAAGGAAGACAGAAAAGGAATGTTTCCATCAGCCAAACCAGAGAGGCTTAGTGGCATTCTTTAATTAGTTGGGTTTTTTTTAATCCACTGTCAGTCCAGAACCCTGCCCAGTTCAGAACCCCCAGGTTGGAAAGGACTCATAAGGATCACAGAGTCCAACTCCTGGCTCCAGATAGCACCACCCAAAAATCAGACTGAATGCCTGAGAGCACTGTCCAGATGCTTCTTAATTCCAGTGCCATGACCACTGCCCTGGGGAGGCTGCCACAGTGCCCAACCACCCTTGGTGAAGGGTGAAGGACCTTCTCCCTGATATCCAATCTGAATCTTCCCAACACAGCTCCATGCCATTCCCTTGGGTTCTGTTGCTGTCACCAGAGAGCAGAGATCAGCAGTAGCCCCCCACTGTGCTCTATTCTTAGGATCTCATTAAACCTCTAACCCTGAACCTTAACAAGATACCAGGTCAGGCAAACCTGTGATCTGATCCAGCAGAACCATTCTCATCTAACCAAATATAGAAAAGCTTCTGCTTTCTCCTATCATTTGTTCACAGTGGTTTTGCTTTCCCATTACTGAGCCTGATTAATACTTGGCAAGTTAGTCCTTTAACCTAGCTGTGCACAAGCAGTGGCCTGCAGAGTTTCAACCTATACCCAACTGCTGGGATCCAGACAGTGCATTCCCTGTTCAGAGTACACAATGCATCCCCAGCTGCAGAGGGAGCTGCTTCCTCTCCAGCAGTTGGGACATGCACAAGCCTTTCTTCAATGGGATCGATTTATCAGGCATCTTAGAATCACAGAATGGCCTGGGTTGAAAAGGACCACAGTGATCATCTAGTTTCAACCCCCCTGCTATGTGCAGGGTCACTAACCACCAGACCAGGCTGCCCAGAGCCACATCTAGCCTGGCTTTGAATGCCTTCAGGGATGGGGCATCCACAGCCTCCTTAGGCAACCTGTTCCAGTGCTTCACCACACCACATCGTTAGTCATCTCAACTGTGCGACCACAGAGGTCACATAGCATGAGAAGCTCCATGCTGGATCCTGCTTCCACCTCTTGTGCAATGGCAACCCGACAGAAAGTTACAGATGATGGCAGCCTGGTTTAGCCTCACAGCCATAAGCCCAGCATCCCCAGCACCATCTCTCAGACTTGCTCTCTGCCTTCAACTAATACACAAAAATAAAATCCCAGCAGGCTTCTATTCAAAGTATTCTATACAAAAGAGCAGGTTGAAGATGACAAGGTGAAATATTAGAAGAAAAAATGAACTGCTCAATGTAGCTCCTATTTGATGTTACCTTTGTACAACCATGATGTCAGCTGAACACTGCTGGCATGCAAACCTAGAGGGATGCATCTCAGCTGAATAGCGTATTCACTGAGAAGCAGAGCACGTCAGTTAACCATAACAGTATGCTGCTGTCTTGTTTGTACAATATCAAATTCTTTCCTGTGTAAGGAGCAGCTTTCAAGAATCACTGTCCATGACGTTACCTAGGAGGCACAGTGCCAGATGTCTGCCTCGTGGCTTTGCTTTTAACAAACCGAGAGCAGGCTGGTACAAAAACGTCATGTTCAGTCAGCGGGGGGCTGCAGGTGAAACCCTGGATGTCAACAGGGATGTTTTCACCACTTCAGCAAGCCAGGATCTCACAGGGTGAATATCACATCATGCTGCTCTAGGGATCAAGGGCAAGCAGCCAGAATTTCTCCTCAATCATTTAACAGAGGAAGACTGCTCCCCAGGGCAAGACGCAGCAGAAGCTTAGTTAGGATGCTCTGGCTTGCTCCAGCCAGCAATCTTTCCCCACTGTGGTCCTAAGTAACTCGAGTACCTGAAGGCCAGGGATAGTAAAGTTTGATCAAGCTACGATCCAAGAGCGTTCAAAGCACTGCAAAAATGTGATGCCTACAGCCAGAAATTAGGAAAAGGAACTAAAAGCACTCAATCTTCAGCATGCTGGTCTCTGCAGTCTCACATATAGTAACAGCCAGCTGACTCCAGCTTCAGGTGCTCCCTAACACAAACATCTCAACACATACCCCTTCACTGAAAATACTGCTCAAGTAACGTTTGCTTTGAAGGCAGGAGGCCTTTTTTGAAGGCTTATTTAGGAACACTTCACCAAAAGAGGGGAGCAGAGATCTCATGAAAGTACTCATAGGAAAGGGTTATTCCAGATGAGCTTTAAGTTCCCGATTTCTTCATTTTTCATCCTAACATTTTTCAAGGGAAAAGTTCCAAGCTGAGAGCCTGAAGTGCCTTTATTTAAAACAATGTTTCTTTCTTCTACAGATTTTTTCCAAGTTCAGCTGTTGAAACTAAACTGAAAAAAAAAAAATTGCCATGTCCTCAACAGATCCAATAACATACTTTTCTTTTTAATTCGAGGTGTGATTTGTAACCCCTCAGATTCCACATGGAAAAAGAATTACAGCTCATCTTTTCTCGTTCCTGTTTAAAAACCTCTTCCCCACCCAGACAGGGTGAAGGGAAAAAACAGTTTGTACCTCTGTTTCCCAGATAAATAACAGCATGTGTCTCGCTTTCCAATCCAAGTACCTACACTGTGTGACTCCGCCTGTGAGTAGTGGGGCACATCAGCCCATGGAGCAGAGCAGGCGTAGGGATTTAGGACAGTGGCTGTTGATTTGGTTTAGGGAAACCCACAGCATTCCACCCCCCCACGCCCCCACGACCTTCTTGAGCTTCCCTGCTCCAGCAATCACCACTGGACAGACTCATAGCTTCTACTGCAATGGCAGTGAGTAGCAGCGTTACATCCCACACCCGACATAAGTACTTGCTGTATGTTCCAGGCCCCTGCCAAGGCTGTGACTCAGACCTTCCCGCATCTTTAATTCTTGAGCAAAGTTACATTTCTGATCTGTACATACTGTTCAGCTTCGTCCCTTGCAATTTATGGACTTCAGCACAGGGGCAATCCTCCTTCCCACTGAAGGAGTCCATCTCCCCTCAGTCGTTTCTTAAGGGAAAACTCTCTCCAAGCAGATGCTCTCGTCTGGCCTTTTCATTCAAGAAGAGGGAGCAAAACACCTCAACAACTGTCTCACAAGTACGAAGCCTGTGTCTCATGAGACATAGGGTTTATTTCGAGCTCTACCACAGATACTGTGTGAATTTGTGCAGGTTCTTGGGATCCGACTCCAGCTGACACTGAATAAAGCTGTGAGTGAAATGAAGTTACTCCACAGCTAAGAAAAACAACATTCTAGAGTTCTCTGTATCTCAGTCCCAAAGAAATAAGTATCTTGAGACTGTTTTCTAATCCCAAATCCTAGAAGAAATGCTCCTAATGCTTAGCACCAAACTTGTTGATGGCTCGATGACTAAGGGAGAAGAGGACGTCTCTGACCATGGCCAAGATTCAGCTCAGCTAACCACACACATTGAGCTCCATTCCTAGTTTGCTCAAGCTCTTCGCATGGTTAATGAAGAGACAGACAACTTCGTAAGGCAGTTCAGGTGTTGATATAGCTGAGTCACCCCTTTTCTGTAACCTGAACACCTTGGAGAGTACTAGGCATGCCCATAAAGAAAACAACCACCATCTTTGGGGCCAAGGTCAACATTTTATCCATTGGTTGCTGGAAGACCACGTTAACCAGACTAATTTGACAGGGTTTGGCTCACTGCTGTGTTTTATTAAAGACCTGAAAGTGAACAGAAGTACAAGAACGTTGCTAAGTTTTCCATAAATAGCCTGAAGCCTCAGCCAGAGCCAACACAGCTAATTTCCATGGAAAGCTTTAGCTTGAGGGAGGGGAGCAGGGCGGAGGCAGCAGTAGTATCAGTCACTTGGTGACAAACTCCTGCCTGGCATTACCCCCCCTCCCCCCAGAAGCATGAGCCATCTCCAGCCTCTCCTACCTTCAGCGTCATCAGCCACACTAAAAAGCCACAATTCATATTTGAACAGCACTCATTTTAGCAAGCAGATACAGCCTTGGGAGCCCATTTGAGGACAAGTCATACCTAATGGGATTTGGTCAGTTAACACTCATACGTTTAGCTGGGTATCCAAATATCAACTCCAAGCATGGGGAAAATACGCTTCCATCACATCTAGGAAGATTAACAAGCAAGCAGATCTCCCTGATTTCATGGATATGAGATAAAACAAGGACTGTGGCAAGACCACCACTCATCTCTTTCTGTGGTTGAAAAAGTTGAAGAGAGACAGCTTCATGACTGATATCGCAATAACTTTTCTTCCTCACCACTTCACACCAGCAAGAAAGCACTTCCTTCCTTCCCAGGCTCCACTGACATAAGGTCACAAAATCTTCCATGCTCAGCACTTGAAACTCTGTGCTGAGACAGACATCGTTACCTGCTTTTTTTCCTATACACAAATTATTATGGAGAGAAGATTTGACTTGACTTTCCCTGTTTCCTGAGGATAAGCTTCCATCCCGTGCAAGGCCAGGGTTCAGACTGGTGCCACATTCTGATCCAGAACCTGGACAAGAACCCTCTCCATGTCTGATCCAGCAGAAGAGTTGGGATCCATTTCTGTAGCTTCAGGCTTGCTGTTTCCAGATGTGCTCATCCACACGTGCTGCCTTCCACCCTGGATTTTATATGCTGTTTTATATCTCAGTGGTAAAAACAGCAACCGCTTCATCCCCCTCACTCCCCAAGGGGTCACAGAAGAAACCTGCTTACTTTACTGCACGCTATACAGCCTCACTTCTGGTGGTCGGCTTCATCCAGAGCCAAGAAACACTGTACACCATCAGCAAGAAATTTGGATTTTAACCACTCAGAGCAGTAGCACAAGCAATACAATCCGACTCACTGAATATGATTTTTATAGCCCCTAAGTGTACAGATGACCAATTAAATGGGTCCTGTTTTGGCATCAGCATACACGAATATTAAAATCAAGCTACTTCAGAGCATTAGCACATATTTTAAGGCACTTAAAATAGGCCATGCTACAACATACGTCTGCCAATCCACAGATAAAGACCCAAAGGAAATATTTCTGGCTTAGTATTAAATATATACCTGATGAAGGATTAGCACAGTCCCACTGAAAGCGAGCAGAGCTGAGAATGCTTCTCAAGTCACCTAGTTTAACTGATGCTGCTTCTTGTTAAGCTCTAAGATGTTCCTTGAGCCAAATTACAGGGTAACTCATCTGTTATCCCCTCTGTACTGGTGATAGCAACTGGCAGCAGTAATAGAAGAGAACAGAAGCTAAAGTAAACTGAATATCTGATACAGGCAGATGTTTTTCTTGCTTCAGGTCAACCATCTGCCTTTCCAGAGAAGCCCCAGAGCCTGGTCACCTTTACACACCACAGCCTACGAGACAGACTGAAAAAACCCTGTGAGTAAGGGTAGTATCTGGCGCTGAGTGAGGGTGAAAGCATTTTTGCTGGAAAACAGTGGGATGCAAGAGCATGGGAGTTATGATTCACCAAAATGCTTCCCTTCCCCAGCAGCTCCCCACCTCGAGAAGAACAAACAGTTGGAGCCCAGGAGCAGTAAGTCAGCGGCGAAGCATTTGGCAGAAGTGCTTCTGGAGCAAACGCCAAGGCTGAGCTGAGTGCCAGCTAGAGAGTCTTCTCAAAGCAACCCTGATGGAGCATCACCAGGAACAAAACAACATTTCCTGAAACTACTGTGAAAGAAGACAAAGAATTCACTTAGTCACTGATCCAAAAAGGCAAAATCCAGAAGAATCAGGCCATCTCTTATTCCAAGTAAAATACCCAATATAGATCTTCTCAACAGGCCCGAGGAACAAATTCAACAGTAACTGCATCTGAGATCTCAGCTATGGAAAATCTAGAGTGCAAATTGGGTTACAGCAGTATGGGATTAGTCTCTCTAACACATCATGGACTACCACAACAGTGTATGCCATCAGCATGAGACTTGCAATGGTCTTTCCCAAGCACAGTGGTGCATGTTATGCGTTTTGAGCTCACTTCCCCTGCTACGGGATGCAATAAGGACTCCAAGTGTATTCTAGATACAGCCTTGATTTTAAGCACTACAAAGCTCTCAGCAGGGCCATCCAATCAGCCTCAACTTCAGTCTGGGTACCTTGATTTGTGTATACATCTTGAGGATGATCTCTCTATTTTCCATCAGCCTCTAAGAAACATCCAGTATCATCAACTGTTGGAAATGGCACAGAAAACAAATAATACCCCCCCACACACACAATCAACACCAACTTTGCAATATCTAAGACTTATATTCCAAATCCTTCTCCTGCAGTCATCTTGTGAGAAAAATTAGCTTTGCAGCTATAGTTCAGTAAGGCCTTAGTAATGTGAATGAACAAGCCCTGTAAGATTTAGAAACAAGAGATGCAGAAAGGAACTGTTTTAATTTCAGTCGTCAAAATCCTGATTTAGGGTTTCTAAAGCACTAGAGACTAACAATACCTAAGACTTTGGCTACAAAAGTATCAAAGGTAACGTCAAAGTTGGAATATCAGAAGCCCACTTTAACTGCTCCTAGAGGGAAACTTCAGGAATACTGGGAAGAAAACAAGTTCCTTATTCACTGAGGATATTATCCCACTGGGCATCAGTAGCCAGGTAGAGCAGATCACGAAGCAGTGAAACCAAGCAGTCTGAATTGGAAACGTGCTATGCACTAAGTGCAATTTGAAATGCCTGTATTTGACTTTGAGGACTGACTACAAGTCCTAAGTGCCATCTTCTTTCACTTGCCTTTGGAAGGAAATACGTATTTCTCCCTAAAAAGCAGCAAGATTTTAGCAAAAACAAGAGCTTACATCGACGCACAAATACTAAGTTCCATTCTACCAAGCCACTGGCAAAAGGATTGATCTTCCATCCCCTACCATGTACTCTTATGGTCCAGCACACAGGAGCACAGACTCTCAGTCAAAACCAGAACTCGTGGATCTCTCTGTGGAAACCACAGCTTCTGACCCCACGAGGTTATATGGGAACCAGTTAAACCTTGCTATTCTTTACCCCTGCAAGGCTCTCTTGTACAGAGTGGAGAAGCGTGGCCGCACAGCTTTTACAACATAGGAGATCAGACAAGTACCTGGCTCCTGAGCCATGAAACCAACTACTGAGGTCATCTCCCTTCCTAGCACTCTGGCAAAGCAAACTTAAGAGCAACTGCAGATGTATCCTGAACATAGGGCACTCTTGTGACTGGCACTACTCTTACTGGCTCTGCTCTTAGCCTAATTATTACTGATGCAAGCGCACAAGCCTTTTCTGGTATGGATTCTTGTGTGGGCATATTTTTGAGAAAACATTCCTCTACATGCATTCAGTGTGGAAAGAACAAGCAATACATGTCAGAAGAACAGGAAAGATCAAACAAGAGTAGAAGTTCTTCGATCACTCATTGCTTCTGTTTTTGCACCTGCTTGTTGCCTCCGTTTGTAGTTGAGCTGTTAAGGTCAGAAGAAAGATCAGGAAAAGAGCACAGAAATTTTAGCATCAGCCCTTCTCTTTTCCCCAAGTCCCAAAAGGGCTTCCTAAATCAAGTTAAGTGTTTGAATAATTATAAAGTGTGAAGTATTTATGTACAAAATAGAGTCAAAATGCTATTACGACTGCCACTGGAAAAGATCATTCAGGTCCATCTGTTCTAAGTGTTCTAGGGAATTCAAGTCTGGCTGAAACCTAAGAGGGATGGAGGTGGAACCCCTCCTTCTCCTCCTCTTGTGATTAGGAAGTCCACGTGACATGGCAAACCTCTCCTTCTCTGTCTTGTTGTGCATCTCAGAAGGGCTGCTCACACAGCTGATATTCTGACCTCTATCTTTCTACAGATCCTGGTCCTATTCGTATAAAAAAATACATTAAAAGTTGTCGAAGATCCAAAAGCTGCCATATTCCAGTATCATCTCAACAGTTCTAAAAGAGTAGTGGCTCTTTCCTTCATTATGGAGTTTTGTTTTTAGCTGAAAATACTTCTGAATTTGCTAAGCTGTACTTGATAGGTGCTCTAGGAAGAAAAAAAAATAGTTCAGCCACCATGCAAAACCTTCCATCAGTCATTTATATAGTCTGCTACTCAGGACTAACAGCTTTGCTCACAACTACAAGCTGCCTGATGGTTTATCTGTTCCCAGTACATACACAAGTAGCACCACTGATATAAAATCCTTAGTCCTTCCCTGTTTCCAACCCTTAGAAAGGTCTAGAAGAAAGCACACTTGTCACTAAACTCATTATGGTACCAGTTAAATTGCCAGGAAACGGGCCCAAGACTGCCACATAGTAATCGGCAGTCAACTTCAGGAGCAGGTCTCATCTCTCCAGGAGGCACTGGGTTGACACCTCACACTACTGGTGTTGCAAGGTTACCAATTTCTTTTCAAGCCAAGGGTTAAGTTCCTCCTCACTGCACCAGAAGCAAGGCAGATGGTGCATGCAGAGCCAAACAACACACACTAATGGATTTTTCTCACACGCTGAAACCCATCAGTTGGAAGAAGCTGCTAGGGCTTGAAGCCAGGAGAAAAAGCTTTGCTACCTGCCTTGGAAAGTTTGCTCTGTGCTCTAGTCTTGCCCATGCTAGTGAGGACGCTTGAGGTCACAAACAAAAAACATCAGCACAGATTTCTGTTCAGCTCTGAGGTGGAAAGCAGCAATGCTTGAAGCAGACTTGTGGTACAAGTATCAAGAGATCCCCAGGACAGAGGTAACAGGGCAGAGTATTACCTACAGGGTGAGGTTAGAGAATGTAACCTGGCATACACACAGCCTGATTGAGGGACTGCTACAACCCAGCCATCTCAAACAACTCCTCTGTGCGTCTCCAAGCTAGAGTGGCTCATGCTGTAAGCGGGATGAAGTTCTAAGTGGTAGCAGATGTTGGCAGTACGCTCTAGACCTTTGCTTCATGAATTCCCAGATAAACTGCTTTTGTACTAGCCCTTCTGTAGTAATAACAATAATTAAGTATCATTTATATAAGGTCTTTTACCCAACAGTCCCAACGTGCTCAATAAATTTAACGAAGCCATAATATTCAACAGATGGATCCCTTCACGTTTTGCAAGCTGCATACATCTCAAAGCAATCCTCTACATTCTGGCAAACGGTAGGCACCAGAATTACCTCCAATTCCCAGAGAGGAACAGAATTAGGGAACAGCACTGCTATGCTAAAGGCCACAGCGCACTCTGGTAATAACAAAAAGACCAACTCTGAATTCCTGGCTCTTAGCTCTGTTCCCATTGCGGCCAGGAAACCACCCTGCCTCCAGAAATTCACATGCACTGATAGCTTCAGCATATTATTCAGAATATGGAACTGCAAAGCAAGGATGCGTTCCTAGAGCCCACGAAAAACACCAGTTAAAATAAATCAAGTCCAATCAAAACATAATTTTTTTTCCACTAACAACTTAAGCTAGCTAGAATCAATTTAGTGGATCAGGAAGGATCCTGAAGAGAAATCCATTTGTCAGCAAGTAACTGTAATGTTGCTCATACTGGAGGACAAAACTCCCCTAAGCGCGCATAACAGGAGATGTGTGGAAGAACCAGCCTTGCCAAAACAGCAGTGCTATTCTTACATTACCTAGATTTCATTCCATGAGCTCACAGATTGCACACTGGTAGTCACCAGAGGCGACATGAAACGGCAGCACAGAAAGAAGCGAGCCACCGATCCTTTGGATTCTGTCAGACAAGGAGCACCTTTGCCATGGCTAGTGTCCACACTGCATGTCTAATAAGAGCAGAGTGCAAGTGCACCAAGGTAAAAACTACCTAGGAGTCAGTGACCAGAGCACAGCAACACCAGCTACACTCCCCAGGCTATCTTCAGTTATACAGCTGCCTGCTTCCTAACATGAAGCCTTCTGACAGCAGCTGGACTTCAAGCTTTCCAGCTAATCAGCTATTGTTTAAGTAGGTCATGCTTCCACCACATCAAGATGGCACCACACAGGATATCCTACTACTCAGCATCCCAACAATCAAGTCACCTTGCCTCTACAACTTCCCTCCCAGCCAGCAAAACCACAGTAACTGAGCAACTGTGCCCAGCAGACTGAGCAAAGCATAACAGGTTCCAGTTAAGATAAAGGAGAACAACTCAATTATCAACTGTTACGGTGCATGAGAGCAGCAGCAATTCCTTAGCTGTGCCTGAGCCCTAACAAAGCAAAACTTTCCTCACTTGTTCCTACTGGATTATCTGTTCCCCTTTCACATTTTCAACGCTGCTTCTACCAAAAGCAGAGAGCTCAGACTATCTAAGTTTTACTGTATTTGTCTCATCTGAGACAATATGAGGAAGCAGTTGCTGAAATCTCAGTTACTATAGCTGTATATAGACCTGTACTGTACCTTAGCTTGTAATTGCATTAATTAGATTTGGCTTTTTTGATTAAACTTTGCCCACACGTGAAGAAAACTGCATCAGAGCACGATCACTTTCTAACTGATAGGGCAATATAATAAGGCAATAAAATCTGTTACTTATCTCTTGCAATTTATGCTGGACATAGGAGAAGATTTGAGTATTCTCCCTTTTAAGACTCCTTGCCTTGAAGTATTTGCTACTAGTTTTGTTGGTATCTTACTTGCTCTGAAATCAGAACTGGGAATCTTGGCTATTAGAAGTGCTTCCTTCTCTAGTTGCTAGAAACATACCTTGAAAAGCTGGCCAGCAACACAACCAGCTGACAACAGCCAGAGACACAGCCAAGCTCTTCTCGACTAAACTAAACTAAGGAACATGAATTCTACTTAGAGTCACAAGTCCAGCATTCGGACCTGATGGGGGGGTTGAGGAAGGAGAAGGCCCATCCAAGGTGACACCCAATTCTTTCCAGCTGAAATACATTGGATTTCTACCAAGGGAAGCCAGGTTTCACAACCTGCAGTAGGGGAAGCATTCACTGAACAGAGATTGTATGAATTCATAAAAGAGGCTAGACTAGAGCACGTTTTTTCACGATGCAGAAATGTAACAGCTTTTATTTCCTTTTATGACTCAGTGTTCCCAATGGAAAGAGCACACGCATCATGGGTTTGGCACTACACACCATTCAATTTCCTACCAGCTCTATCCTGCAATGAAGCCAATACAGCCATTTGCTTAGCCTCTTCAAGGAGAAGGGCCTTCTGCAAGAAGAATGCAGAGAGGGGTTAGAGAAAAACAGCTCGACTTGCAGACTATACAGCGCAGCTCACCTCTATATGAAAAACCAAGAGTCCAGTAGGCAGTAAAGAGAAACTAGAGAGTTCTCTTGCTGGTATGAGTCAGGATAGCTCCAAAAAAAGGAGCTATTCTGTTTTGTACTAGGATAAGTTGTGCACCATAACCAGTTACAGCCCTTCCCCCCACTGATTCATTCCCCAGCATGCTACTGAGCTGCAAGACACAAGGATGCCACAGGTAATGAAACAGGCTCAGCACACAGCTTGCAACCAGCCTTAACTCTCTATCTGAATACAATCTAGAGTTTTAAACATGAGGTTGCCTTTCATGTTCCTTTGCATATTGCAAGCATGACAAAGCAACTCTGAGCTGCTGAACTACATGGGTTTTTACTTGTTGTGCAACCAGCATGCTGCGGTGGTTATAAAACTGGAATGGTGCTCATGATGTAATGAAAATCTGCTCTAATCTGGATCTCAAGTGCAATGCAAGCCCCTGTTGAGTTAACAACCTCACCAGAAGATTTCTGGGTGCATACTCTCTTCAGTTCTGAGCTCCCATCCCAGGATCCTTTGGCTATACCCATCTCACAGAATGGTGTACCTGAGATAGACAAGGGTCCAGAGTAATCAGTTAAAGTGTGCCAAATGACTTTTAAATAAGTATAGAGAGAGAAGTGCTACCAAAAAAGAAAGCATTTTAACATGCCTATCTACCTCTTCTGCGTCAAACACACACTTTGGGTGGGAATATTAAGTATCACATTTCATACTCAGCTTCCCTCTGCCTTTGCCTGCAGCTGATGTGTCTAAGTTTTTAGTTATCTGGGTCTACCTAAATAAAGAATTACTATATTGCAATTATAGGAGTTGAAATGTCACGAGGACTTGAATTTCCTCACTTAACTCCTCCCACTGACTGATTTTACTACAGAGTAGACCACTCCAGCACATGCAGGACAATGCAAACACTGCAATAGCGAGCTCTTGAGGTCACCTCTGCCAAATGTAGCAATAATACAGAATACAAACAGCTAAATTACACTGGCCAAAGATGCATGTGAAGAACCTCTGAGCAGCACATCAAGTTCTACTACAAATACTCTTTGGAAAAGAAGCTATGAGTTGTTTAGGGCTTGCCTGCTGCGTGTGACATGCAAGGTGAGTCCTCTGATAACCCTGAGAAGGAAGACTTTCCTTAGAGTTGAGAGCTTTTTCTTTCAATTCACTCCTTCAACTGCATGCCTGCTGCCCATGATGCCTTACTGGAAAAAAACTAATTTGCCACTGTGTTGGATATGATGCAACAGTGAAGAAAGTTGTCTTGTGGTGTGTCGTTAAATTGATCTAATGCTGGACATGCCAATGTTTCTGAAGTTCTATTCCTCGTTAAGAGTATTTTTGGTTCCATATCTGGGAACTCTGCAAGATTTAAGTTCAGAGGCCAAAAGGAAGAACAGCAACACCTTCTCTAACAAAACTGAGAAATAAAATCAAAGGTTAAATACGTCCTTTTCCCTTCCCCTTTTCCTCTGCCTGAAGCATATGAAACAGCAGCCACTTGCATCTTCCAAACAGAGCCTGCACAGTTCCTTAGCACAGTTCTCTTGCCACGTGGCCAGATGTGCTGTCTGGAAGTCGTGCTAGACTCGAGGTGGCTCCCTGTTCTCTCTGAAGCCAGTAGAGAAGTTTTCCACAGCTTCAGTGGGAACACAACTCCACCTTTTGTCTTGCGTGCTCTGGAAGATGTATTGTACCTCCTGCCTGGTTGGGTCTCAAGATGTAGATGGCGTAGCCAATTCCTGTTCAATTCCCAAGAACACCACATCAGACCTTCCAAGTAGATATTATAATATGGTCCCATGCCGTGATTTGCTTATTTATTTTGCTTTAAGTTACTGTTAAGAAAAAGCTACTTTTTTTGGACAAGGTTTACAAATATGTTCACCCTGCTAAGATTTATTGTGCTTGCTCCCTAAAGAATAGGGGAATAATCGGGGGAATAATGAACCTTGACGTCCTGACTAACCAAAGGAAGAGTGTGGAGGGTGCTAAGGAGTGAGATAATTCAAACATCTGGCTCCACTCTGAGCCTAGGCAAAACAGTATTCAGTATGTGCTGTACCAGGGCACAAAAAAAGCACATCTACTTCAGATATCATAGCACAAGCAAACATTTGTTTTATATCCATGCATGAATCAGGACACTGCCCTGACATCTACCTTGGCTGTGTCAGTGCTACATTTAGATGTATATTTTGTAAAAAGGTTCCTTGACTTTTGTTTATAATAGCCTAGCTCACTGTAACAGAAGCTGGAGAAGATCCATGCTTCTAATGGGACACATCTTACAAAAGTCTGGGAACTCTTAACCACAGGAAAAATGACAAGGCTTTAGAATGACTCACAGTCAATATTTGCAACGATGTTGGAAGAAGCTGGGTAACAAGGCTAATCACTTTCATGTACTTTCCCCAACTTTCATGGATTCCCATATGCTCTGCCTCACTTCTTAAAGACCTCACCATACATGTAATCGTGTTCCTCTTTTAGACAGGCTGGGACTGGTGCTATTGTCATTTCTTCCCCAGCAGTATCCTGAAGTCAGAAGAGCCTCAAGTCACTTGGGGAGGAGGGAATATCCACCCTTCTGGTACAAGCATTGCAACCAACTACCTCAGTGCCTTCCAGGAGCACCAAAGGAGCCACAGCTTAAAAGCACACCTACCTTATTGAACTACTTTATTTTTTTAAAGGTACCCTTGCTAAATGCAATGCACTCCCACTATGACTGTGCTTGCTGCAGCGTCCTTCCTATAGCCAGGTATTTTGAGTACTGACTACAGAAGTTTATTTCAAATAAGCTGGAAATTCATTCGATATGACTTTTTGTTAAGATGGTATTATTTGTTAGTGTTCTTGTAAATAGGCTTGCTCTCAAAAAAAAAGCCACAAACAAAATACCCTTAACAATTATGGCTTCACAAAAGCTCAAATACTAATTAAGTCTTGAAAGTTGGATAGGTATCATAGAATGATCATAGAATGGCCTGGGTTGAAAAGGAGCACAATGATCATCCAGTTCCAACCCCCTGCTATGTGCAGGGTCACCAACCAGCAGACCAGGCTACCCAGAGCCACATCCAGCCTGGCCTTGAATGCCTCCAGGGATGGGGCATCCACAGCCTCCTTGGGCAACCTGTTCCAGTGCGTCACCACCCTCTGGGGGAAAAACTTCCTCCTAATATCCAACCTAAACCTCCCCTGTCTCAGTTTAAAACCATTCCCCCTTGTCTTATCTCTACCCACCCTTGTAAACAGCCATAAATATTTAAGTTAGGGTTAGACTTTGCTGAAGGGTGAAAACATTCTGTCAGCTTGAAAGGACTCCCATTTGCTTCCTAGTTAGTCAGCCGTGGACCAACGTCTCAAGTGGTATCATCCAACCCATCCTGAAATGCGTTTTCCCTATAGAGAAGTTGCTAAAATAAAGCAGTGCAGCTGCTTTAAATCAAAGTATTGTAGTAAAGATTTAGACACTTCTGTGAAAAAAAACAAAACAGGGCAATCATTACTTTTCCAGTAGGCTACAACAAGCATCAAGATTGATTATCTATTACTTCTAATGAAAAAGAAACAGTGACATTTACAGCTTCAAAGTCAATATTACTACTCATGCTCACAGCAGCTGGAAGAAGAATTCCTTTTACTTGCCACATCAGAGCACACGTGGCTCGTTTTGAAGCATGAATTAGTCCATTCTATTAAACTCCTCCGCACTGTTAAAATCACAATTCCTGATCCAAGGCAACTTGGACTAAGTCAGCAGAAGACCTGTAATTGACTAACAGTGAGATCTGTATGAAACTCCTAGGAGATAAACTGAAGAGGAAATGATTTTTAAAGAGAGACCTCTTGCCCCCGAGGCTAGACAGTCCTAGGAAACTACAGAAACACACTGTTCTTTTTTAGCCTTTTGTTGAGGCCAAAAGATTTAAAACAAACATGCATCTAAGACAGCAAAAGAAGATACTTCCCTTCCTCCCTCAGACATTAGCTCAGTTGAAATATCCTATTGGCTTCTTGTTGTCATTGCAGAGTGCTTCCAGCTTCTGCTAGCAGAGGAGAAATGATAACTTGCATTTCACAGCATGTCTGGAAATGAAATCCCTAATTTAGCCCCCCCCTTTAGATACTGACAGGCCACTATCAGGTCTCCCCAGAGCCTTCTCTTCCCTATGCTGAACAGCCACAGCTCTCTCAGCCTGTCCTTGTAGGAAAGGCGTTCCCCATCTCTCAAATCATTTGTGTGGCCCTTCTCTGGACACATTCCAATGGGTCCACGTCTGTACTGAGGACTCCCCATCTGGACGCAGTACTCCAGGTGAGGTCTCACAGCACAGAGGGGCAGATCCCCTCCCTCGCCCTGCTGTCTGCGCTGCTTTTGATGCAGCCCAGGGTACGGCTGGCTTTGGGCTGTGAGGGCACAGTGCTGGCTTATGTCCAGCTGCCACCCACCAGCACCCCCAGGTCCTTCTCAGCAGGGCTGTGCTCCATCCTTACACCCCCCAGCTTGTATTGTTAGTGAGGATTACCATGACCCAGGTGCAACACCATGCATTTGGATCTGTTGAACTTCACGAGGTTCACCTTAGCTAAATGACACCTCACTATGCTGACACAGGAGAAGAGAAACCTCTACACAGTACTAAGTTGCTCTGACTGTACACAATCCACACTTAGTTTCCTTAAGTTACCAACAAGACCCAGAACTGTGCTATTATCTACTAAAGCTAATGTTCAGTTAGTTTTTACTCAGGAACAAATTCTCACTCTGCATTCAAGAGCAAACCTCCCTTTATTTCCTTCAGCTGGGCTTGGATTTCTTTTACATCAAGATCTCTTGTGCTGCAGAATTAGCAAGGATTAAGAGATCTGGCTGCCCCTAAAATTTCTCATAGGATAAAGAGCAAGTCAGTAAATACTGCATCATCCAGCTGATTTCTTGCCTGGGCAGAACAACATCTGAGTGCCTGTTCTTCACTGAGCTGAACAGAACTACTCAAGAGAAAGCTAGCAGGTTGAATGAGCAGGCAGAACTTTGAACAACAGGTTCACTCCTTCCCTACCCATTGGCACATTGATGCATGTTTTTCTTTCAGGTTCATCAATTGTACCATGACTTTTTCTCCTTTAACAGCATCCAAATGGAAAAAGAACTCCATGAAATTCCTTCTGATTCTCATCTTGCTAATCTTGGCTCTTTCGCATTGGAGCTACTCCAGATCAAGTCTTGTCTGCTTACAACTCCCACCTGCACCTTTTCTGCATATCCTCTGTATCCATGTCTGCACATTCAAGAACATACAAGACTAGAAAAGGGTCTGCTGTGGTGCTTATACTCAGCTCGAGTTGGAAGGGACCTCAAAGATTATCCAGTTCCAACCTCCTGCCACAGGCAGGGTTGCCAACCACTAAATCAGGTACTAGATCAGGCTGGCAGCCCAGCACCTCGCCCAGCCTGGCTGTGAATAACTTCAGGGATGGGGCACCCACAAGTTTTCTGGGCAGCTTGTGCAATGGCCTCACCATGCTCTCAGTAAGAAGTATCCCTCTAGCATCAACTTAATTTTTCCCTCTCTTAGTTTAAAGCCATTCCTCCTTGTCCTATCATTATCAGGCTGTGTAAAAAGTTGGTCCCCCTCCTGCTTGTAAGCTTCTTTTAAGTACTGGAAGGCAGCAATGAGGTCTCCTTGGAGCCTTCTCTTCTTCAAGCTGAACAAGCCCAGCTCTCTCAGCCTGTGTTTGTAGGAGAGGTGCCCAACCCTCTGATCATCTTTGTGGCCCTCCTCTGGATTGCAGTAATATGCCATGGTCTGTCAGAAAAGTTGTCCAGGAAGGGGAAAAAAACTCCCTGACAGCTTCTATTTCCAGGTATACAGCAGCAGAAACACCGGTTGCCGACAGCAATCCTACCAGTCCACACACACAGATCACTGCTTGTGTGACTGAAAGAACAACTACGATGACCTGCTTTAACATCAAGGAAGAATAAGCTCTAGATGGAACTGAGCTTACGCAGCCAAGACCCCCTGCTTCTGGCACAGACCATTTTCCACACCAAGTCCAGCTACGCTGCTGTGTCACAGCACATCAACTGAGCAACAGTTCAGACCCAACATGTCTACCACCGCAAGAGTCCTCATTCACTGCCCAAAGGAAAAAACTCATCACATATCATCTCTATAGACTGCTTCCAACTATTAGACCTGGCTGTTCCCTTGGCTACTAAACTAAGCAAATCAAACATTCACTGATCTCATCCACAGTTTGTTTTTTTTGGATTGTTTTAGAAACCAGTTTACTCACTAATCAACTAACTGGAGTAAACGTAGTGAAGCTGCAGATCTCGTATCTTCAGGTTACCAGATGACCTCTAACAGAAATAATGCTGTTGCCCTCACTGTTCCTCCTTCACTGCCGCCTCCCAGTCTCCCAGTGAGAACATACAACAGCATTTCTGTAATGCTTAGTGCAGGACCTCCTGTCCCTTACTGGGCATCCACAACAGACCAAAACCTCTCTGTTTTCCTCATGCTTCAGCTCTCATTT
The DNA here is from genome assembly GCA_016647715.1 of Pavo muticus. NCBI lineage: Eukaryota > Metazoa > Chordata > Aves > Galliformes > Phasianidae > Pavo > Pavo muticus. The sequence continues at coordinate 49,893 of JACDJE010000671.1, read as the reverse complement.
CTTAGAAAAAGGAAGTCTGTGGTAGCAAATAAGCTCCACAAGTCCTGGTTTGACTTACTCTGCCATACCATGACCATCAGGACTTAAAATAATCCATCCCTCCTCAGATTTCTACGTAAGTACCCTGCAAATTCAAGGAAACGCTGCTTATAGATGACGTTCATCCATAAAAAGCCTAAAGCTGCCTTGAAAGAGCAGCAGACTCACTGACATTATTTACAGCACTTAGCTGGCATTTGTCTGCAACCACCCACAAACCAAAGGAGTAAAAATCTCCAACGCAAGGGGTAGCATGTAGCAAAAAGATACATTAGAGCAGTTAACGCACATAATTCAACACCCATTTGCTTCATGCACACGGACAGACTTTCCAAGACCATATGGGAGCGATCCATCACAGCAAGTGATTAAGTGCTCCCTAGCTCTTCTGTGAGGAAGAAATAGCATGCTCTCACCATCTAACCAAAAGAAAAAGCCACAATGAAGCCTCAAGAGTACCCTTAGAAAGCTGTCAGTAAAATCACCTGGTACTTGCCTGCAGTTTATTTACAAACCATACAGCATCACAGGCTAACGTGAAGTTCGCTGAGTTTTCAAAGTCTAAGTTGAGTTATGGTACTTGGACAAGTCTTGAAGATGGAAAAAGCTCCTTGTTTTGCATTATTTCAAGTAAAACTTGGTAGTGCTTGGCTTACGGGCAGTGTTTTTTTCCTAACAAATTCTACTAAGAAAAATAATCTCAAGGGATGAAAGTTCACTTAAGTGTTACAAAAGCATCCCAAACTGAAGTAGGCATTTCACAATAGGGGCCAATAAAGGCCAGCTCCCCCCCTCCTCTTCCCCAGCTGAAAACTGACACTGCTAAAGGTGAAAGCCCTAGATTTTTTTGCTCCACACAACCGAAGTTGTGCAAAGCCTTGACTGCCGCCTTCAACAGAACCAACTTTCAGCCTAGGCCTCTCACTTCCAAGCATCAAGAAAACAAACAAGACCAGAGACTTCCTCCAAACCACTTGGGTGCTCACAGTAGCAAGCTGTCTTTGGTGTCAGCCTCTTCTTCTCTGCTAGTTTGCTGACTTCATAGCATCTTTTGAACTATAAGCTTGGGTCAAGGTGCTAGTTGGAGATACTACAGTGAAGATGTTCGTGTCTTAAGGTAGTTAAGAGTCACTGTGATTAACTTTGGGTATAACTAACCATAGAGTAAGCATGGAATTTTAATGCATCTCTCCCCCTGTAGCATGGTTGCATCTGAACAGCTGAAAAATACACGAAATACACTTGCTTACAGGTTTTTCCATGTTAACAGCCCTCCAGGATTTATTCTGCAAGTCTCACAGTCCTAAAACTCCCATTCAGTTCTAGCACTGTTGGTGGTCTTTAGCAGCTTTTCCAAAACATGCCTGAAGGCAGGTTTCATTCTTGCATGAGAAACAAGTTTTCCTTGATGTTCTAAAAGCACTCAAAGGCCACTTTCCCACTTCTTCCTACTCCAGACCATCAGCTAGCTTGGAAACTTGTGTCAGCTGAGCCGTAACTACCCAGCCCTCAGGGCATTCTTACTGCAGTCTTCAAGCTAACCTTTGTGCATTAAAAAAGGTTTTTCTTCTCTTTTCTATTTCCAAAGGTGTGCTCACCTCCAGCATCCAAAGAGGTCTCCTCACAATCAGTCAACAACTCAGCTGTGTTCCCTTAAACCCTTAAAACAGCTGAGACCTGGGCAGACAGCCAAAAGCAGGAAAGAATGAGTCTAGATAAACCCCTCAGGTGATTAGCATTTCAAAAGGCTGTACCATGGGAATCAGCTATTGCAAAGCCAACTAACAACCGGACAGGCAACACATGGTTTGGATGAGTTACTTGGAGCAGCAAAGGGTGGGTGATGAGAACTTCTTGGAATATGCAAGTTCTTCCCACTCTCTCTGACTGCCCATGAAAACCACTCAAGAACTCGCGTGTCAAAAGGTGAAGGGACTTTCCTGTGGTCACAGAGCATTTTCCCAACATTAACGCTTCAGACACGCCAAACCTTTGGCCTGTATCTGAGGAATTCCCACTGACCAAAGTTTTCCTCTCTAAATATCCAAAGTAGCATATGAGAATCACAGAATCACTAAGGTTGGAAAAGACCTATATGATCATCCAGTCCAACCATCCACCTATCACCAATGGTTCTCGCTAAACCATATCCCTCAACACAACATTCAATCGTTCCTTGAACACCTCCAGGGTCGGTGACTCCACCACCTCCCTGGGCAGCCCATTCCAGTGCCTGACCACTCTTTCAGAGCAGTAGTATTTCCTAATATCCAGCCTGAACCTTCCCTGGCGCAGCTTGAAGCCTTTCCCTCTATTCCTATCACCAGTTACACGAGAGAAGAGGCCAACCCCCAGCTCACTACAACCTCCCTTCAGGTAGTTATAGAGAGCAATTAGGTCTCCCCTGAGCCTCCTCTTCTCCAGACTGAACAATCCCAGCTCCCTCAGCCGCTCCTCATAAGGCCTGTGCTCCACACAAGAAGTTCTCACCTTCTGATTTTACTTGAAGCTACGCATTACAGCCTGCATTAATGAGCCTGGCTTAGAAATCTACTCTAAGTACCACAGCATGGGCCTATAACAGTTAATCAAAGTTTAATAGTCCCTTATAATTAGAGATTTGTCTTGAAACCAGCCAGCATTTTTAACATGAAAGTAGAATTTGAAGTTCAGGATCTCATGGGAGCATTTACTGATCTTGAACTTAACCAGATGTCAAAGGGCCACGGACATGGAAGGGCTTTGAGAGACAAACAAAACGTTACAATACACCACACAAATCAGTGATTCACATCCTTTGCTCTAAAGGAAGCTTCTCCTCCACTGACTGCCTGAACCTATGGCTAGATGGATTTTAAGTAAAATCTAGCAAGTGGTCTAATAAATAACTTGTTAGAAAACAAGGAAGGTTCTCAGACTTGTCAGAATGTAAGCACACACATCATTATAACCAGTGCCCCCCAGGGACCATAGAACTTCACAACTCATTTCCATACCACTTTTCACTATGGTCTCAAGAACTCACATGCTCTTACTGATACCAGCCAAGTAAAATGGCAGACAATGCTTGGAGAAGACTAAAAGATGGCAAGATGGACGTACTACCTATGATAAAAGGGCTCAAAAGGACAGGAGCACGTGAAACACCACGCTGAGTCAGACCAAAGGTCAGTCTAACCCACTAGCCTGCCTTGCACGGTGTCAGAGATGCTGTTTATGCCTGGCTGATCTCAGCGGATCTTTCTTCTCGGACTTCTCCAGCAATCACTAGAACTGGGCAGTTAGTAGGCACATCTGTGTATTTCCTATTTACCTACTTGAATACCTGTAATCCTTTGAGTACACTGATATACATTGCCTGCCTCTTGATCCACCTGCAGTAACAAATCCCTCAAGTTGTACATGAGTTTAAAGCTCCATCTGCTTTAAACAAGCTTCCAACTTTTCCCTATCTCTAGAATTACAGGTTTAGCAAGCTTGGGACTGGCCAAAGAAGCTTTGTATTCAGCTTATCCATGACCTTTATGGTTTCAGAAGCCCCAGACATACCTCCTATATGTTCTATCCAAACCAAGAGCGTTTTCACTTGCTACTAGAAGGCAGCTGCTCCATCCCTTTTTGTTTTACAAGTTCTTCTCTGCATTTTCAGCCTCAAGTGAGAGTGCAGATGAAGTCTGAGCTTTAACACTCAAGCAAACGTGCGTGCAAGCAGGCTAAAAAGTTTTACATAACAAGAAAACAATACCTTCTTCATGTCAGTACTTCTCCTGAAGTACCCTCTTGGCTTTTCTCAGCTGCTGCCCGTTGATGACTTAGATTCCCTGTCCATGAAGATTCTCTAGGTAGATTCTTCAGGTATACAAATGCCAGTTTTGAGTTCAACGTCACATAAACACATGTAGATTACTGTCTCCCCTAGATGCACTGTTCTACCTTTAAAGCACTGAAACCCACTTGCTACTGCTTTACTCATCCGGTCAGTTTGAGGAGATCCCTTCACTTCTTCACCATCAGTGCTGCACTGACTCTCTGAAAAAGCTCACCTCCATTGACACGCCAGATAGTTGAGTTGCCCTCCTCTGGAATAGTGATAAAAACACTGCATGCTTTGGTTCCATCATTTATCTGTGGGGCTCCAAAGCCAATTCTTCCTTATTGTAAAATAGACTAGCAAGCCTACCCTTTGCTAGACCACCCTTTGCTTTCTACCCTTTAAGCAGCTTTTCCATCAAGGTGAATGCCTGATGTTCAACAGCTTAGCGTGCTCCTGCTCCATCACTCAATATTAATGTACCAGTCAACTGATAACGGAGGTGCTATGATTTACTTTGGCTTTCTTTGTGATAATGCTGTTCTGCTTCAGTCTTCACAGAGGTAGCATGAACATTAACAATGTCTTCTGTATGGACCAAACAGGTATTCTTCCACACAATAGGAGTAAAGAATCTCCGGTGTATTTCACACTCTCAAGGTTTGGCGCAGCTGGACTAAAGGACCGGAGACATCTTAAGTCCCATAGTATCCCAAGAGCCCAGCTTTCAAAGATCAAGCTCTGGTGATGTATCTGATTAAGGCTGAATCCATTTACCAGTGTGATTTACCACACAGTCAACATAAAATACATGGAAACAGGTAGTACCTACGCAGCTAATTAATTTGTCAAAATATAGAATTAAAGTGTGCCTACATGTCCTTTGTTTCAGAATTAAATTAGGTATTGGCTATTTCCAGGGGTATGAGTATTATCTCTTTCAAGGGCAATGGAAGCTGAACACTCCATTTACCTTGCATCAGCTGTGCTGCACTGACAGGCTGAAAATACAATATGCAGAGTTGGAACGACAGAAAAATGCTTCCACAGTTCCCTGTGCTTGGTGTGGATTTGTTATACAATGAGACTTCCACTATGTACAGTTGGTTATAAGTCCCACAAGTTTACTCATACACTCAAAGTCTGGAAAGAGATCCCAGTTAGTACAGGAAAACACAGTGTGTGCCATCATCCTTCCCTGAGCTCATGGAGCTCAGAAGGGACTGTTAGAGCATGCGTGCTTTACCTCAAGCAGGTTCAGGTCCCAAAACAAAGACAAAGCAACAAAACACGCTTCATATACCTCAAAAATCTGCCAGATTAAAAACATCTACAAGGGAACGTGCCCTACCTTGTGAACCAGAGGTCAAGCCCTGTTCTCTGTGCAGTCAGCGATCTACAAGTCCTCTTAACTCAGGATTCTCACCACACGCTTTTACATCAATCTCAGCTTGGATGAGCTGTTATAATACACAAAGTAATATAGTAGTTGTGATTCAGCACTGTTTGTTCTATCTCAACAAAACAGGAGGCTCACATAGAACAAAAACTGGGCTCCTACTTGTAGAAGGCCTTCTTTCTTGGCAGCTTTGAACACGTTCTCAGGCCAAGTAAAAGTACAAGAGAAAGATACCCACACTGTATGCATCTCATTTCTAAAGCTCAAGTTCTCTCATGTTATTTACACTGAGATGTGGAGCACAGCCCTAGCAACCCACCTGGACTTCTTTGCTGCGAAAGCATTAATAACCAACTTGAAGAAATAGCAAACCAGGAAAGCACATTACTTTCTATTGCTCAACACAAGTACAGTAATAAAGTAGTAAGTTTTCCAAGCTAGAAACGAAAATATTTTTAAGCTTGTTTCCCATCACAGACCTGAAAGTCATTTGCCTTTCACTTGTTATTATCTATTGGCTGCCGACTGCAAAGCCATCTTTTTTCTTTCTCTAACATCTGCGTACCACTTGAAAAAGGCAAGTTTTATTGTTTTCAAGCAGTATCTACAACAAGCCAAGCTGAAGCTACAAAACTCCAGCACATTGGATTGCTAAAGCAGCCAGGAGGATAATAACTTGCATTGTTTTCCAGTATAACAGCTCCACAATATAAAACCACAAGGCCCATAATCAGCACCCAGTGTACTGTTCCTCAGATTTAAGATACCCGGTTGTAAGGTTAACAGGTATACAGAGAAGTTAGGCTGGTAAGAATAGTTAAATATACAGAAAAGGTGCTCACTGGTGTTGTAGGCTCGCAAAGAAACTCCACAAGGAGCAATCTCCAGGAAGAGATCCTTCCTCAGTGGAAGTCAGCCCTTAAATGGGGTCTAGGAGAGGTGGAGCCTGGCTCCACCCCTTCCGGGCACACAGGTGAATTGCCTTCACCTGTGCTCCCATGGCTGACTCAGTGCTTGCCTCAGCTGGTCAATCAGAGGTTCAGGCCGTGATTCAACAGTTCCCATACACCGTTGTCAAAGTACAGTAGACCATTACCTCAACATTTATGCACTTCGAGGCTTCTTTGTAGAATAACCATTTCCTTTTGGTTTCCACTGCTTCTGACACAAACACTGGAGTTGTAATAAACAAACTTAGGCTCCTGTTTTAACTTTCATAAATAGACTGAAGAAGCTAGTCGCTCAATTACTAACCTACAAAAAAGTTCCAAGAATGAGTAAACGGGAGCAGACCTGAAGAAGAAAGCTTCATTTTGGAGCTGCACAGCATCTTTCAAGCTCTAGTCTTCGCAAGGCTAAGCCCAGAGCAAAATCCCGAGCCCTTTCCTTTTACTATTATATGAATAAATACTTTCAAAGAACTAAATTATGATTGATAATACCAACACCATATAAAAGCTTCAGGACTGCTTTTGTCAATCCAGAAAGACAGGCTCTACAGCACATGCTTAGAATTGTTTGCGGCTATGGAAATGGAAGGGCCGAGCCAGCCAGCCCAATTCCTCCTGAGCATGGAAGGAAACACCAACATGCCACTTGGATGACGGCCCAGCCAGCTCCAGCAGGGAAGAACATAGGCAGAATAAACCAGCAGCCCACAATCCTTTTCCAGTTTTCTCCTACTTTCTCCAATTAGGTTTTATTGCACATTGACCAGGTTGCAGGAATAGACTTAACGACAACACTATTAGCACTCTCCTCTGCTTAGGCAGAAGGCTTACGTGTCGCTGGTTTATGACCACCTTGAACAATCTCCAGCTTTCATTTTAGAAGCTCTGGAAGGTATTTAGGGTGGGAGAAAAGAAGCTGGAGACTTCCAAAGCACGATGGGCCTGCTATCACAAAGACCAACCACCAGAACAAGCTTAAACCACAATCACTTTTCATGCCACCTGAAGATAGTCTGCTCCATGCTGAGCTGATGCCCTTTCTGCCCATAAAAGGAACTTCCCCGGTGCTCAGAAACTGGACTAGCCAGTAGCATATCACTAACCATACAGCACAGAGAATGCACTAAACTGAGCTATGAACAACGCTGATCACATCCTGGAGTATCTAGTAAGCTCTGTTCTTCAAGACCAGGAAGACTTCCATGAGGATCTTCAGCAGGGAGGCATACTCTGCAACCAAACAATAGAGATTCTTTCCAAACAGAGCTCATCTTTGAGTTAAAGATACCAGCAGTTCCATTCAACACAGAGAATGGAAAGGGATCACTGACCTACATAGGAGAGGCTAATGCAACAACAACAAAAGTGCAGCTACATGTGGGATGCAGATGAAAATGGAAAACAAAGTTGAAATGGAAACATTTTTTTTTTCCAAATCCTTCAGAAATCTCTGCTCCCAACTGAATTCCTAATGGTTTAATCCAAAGGTCCTCCCACTCCAGACTTCCAGCTCTGCAGATAAAGAAGTGTTTGGAAGAACTCCAAAACCTGCATTACTTGCTTTCGCTTTAAAAGTCAATGAGACCACAAAAACATTGCCTCTTCACTGCCAAGTGGCAAGCAGAGGGTTAAAGCAGCCCAGGTAAGTAGTCAAGTGACAGAAGATCTTTAGGAAATTATTTGCACAAGGTGTTTACCAAGACAGAGTTCTGGACAAAGTAGCACTAAGCTACGTTTGCCAAAGCAGTGAAAGCGTGAACTGAGATCTTTGAACGTAGATCACATCTAATGGACTAATTCCATTCAGCAGAGTTTATTATTGACCCCTCTGAGGCTGCAGTACTTCAGAACAAGACGGGCCCAAGCCAAGAACAGAAAGGAACTTCTTTTTTTTTTTTAAACAAAGATGGGCAATTTCAACTTTTTCAATGGCAAGTCATTTTTTATTACACCTTCAAAAAGGTTTCTACAAAACCTTTCTAAAATGTAGATGCACTCACAAACTAAAGATCTTGCATCTGAGCAAGCCTAAAGTAGTTCCTGTACCAAGGCTACTTGCTGCCCTTACAGGAAGCTCCAAGCTCCTAGCTTAAGCTTGCTAGGTTAACAATAGCTTTAAGGACAGCTTTCTCGTGGCATTCAGAGACTGCCTAATAAGATTAAGATTACAGAACCACAGGACTGCAGGAGTTGGAAGGGACCTCTAGCTATCAAGTCCAACCCCTCTGCAAAGCAGGCTCCCTACAGCAGGCTGCAGGTAGGTTTCCAGTCAGGTCTTGAATATCTCCAGAGAAGGAGAATCCACAACCTCCCCGGGCAGCCTGGCCCAGTGAAAATTAAGCTATGATATTGACAGCATTCATCTTTCTACCTAGGGACCCTCTGCTAGTATGCAAAAACTGCACTTGCCTTCAACCCATCCGTCAATTTCATTACTTATCTGCTGTAAATCCAAATGTTCTGATCCAGTATCTTAAATCTAAATCCCATCATTTCACAGTACTTGGAGATAGTCCTCTTCCCCACTTCGAGGGTCTATGGCAGTTAAGCTCAGAAAACAAACCATCCATGACAGCACTGATCTCCATAGAAGACTAAGACACACTTGGCACCGGCTATAAATTCCCTCCTTAGAGGTATTGTGAATCAGCCGATCGCCGCTTTTAAGATCACTTCAGTTTAACTTCATCAGCTAAATACAAGCCAAGCAAGTTCCTTAAAGGTCTCATGACACTTAACGATATTCCCCCCAAAGGTATTTGTTTTTAGTTGTGTCACTAGAGTAAATTAAGACCTCGTCCAGTTTTACTCTAAAACAACATCAATTAGAATCACAGAATCCTTAAGAGTTGGAAGGGACCTTTAAAAGCCATCCAGTCCAACTCCCCTGCAACGAACAAGGACACGCACAGCTAAATCAGGTTGCCCAGAGCCTGATCCAGCCTTGCCTTGAAAGTCTCCAAGGACTGGGCATCCACCACCCCTCTATGCAACCTGTTCAAGTGCCTCACCAATTCAGTATTTGTACCATTTGCCTTGCTCAGACTAAGTACAGTATTTTTTTTGGATCTAATAGCCCTGCCTCACCAGCATTTAAGATTCTATAGCAGAACTAGAGAGATTAGAATTCAGCCTACTCCTCACCTGCTCGTTTAAACCTGAATATCTACACAGAGATCATTAGTTACCATCCAAGAGAATCATATGGCATTTAGCTAAAGGGAAAACTAAGGGAAAAAGGAAAGTATTGAGAAGTATGGAATTGTGTTTTGCAGGCAGCTTTGTATCCACCTTCCCCCTCCCCCAGAAGAATCAATAGATGTGAATTAAGCAATCTATTTCATACATATTTTTTTCCATAACTATACAATATAGTATAAAAATTAATTCCATGTAAGTGACAGATTTAGTAGCAGAGTTAGTTTTCATGATGGAGACCACCATTATTCACCACAAGGCCTGCTATATTTAAGGTTATTTATACCAGCAAGGCAAGAATGTAAACATTATAAAGTTAATCAAGAATTCTGCTGGCAGAGATAATACCTTAAAATACTGAATTTTATCCACTTGCTCGCTGTGCATTTGTTACCCATGCATGTATTGCACTAAGCAGAGGAGAAAAAGCCCTGACCATGCCATGATGCACAAGCTAGTTATCACTGCTGATATTGAAGACACCAAAAAGAACTGTTCACAGAATCACNCTAGTCCTATCACTGTCACACGAGAGAAGAGGCCGACCCCCAGCTCACTGCAACCTCCCTTCAGGTAGTTATAGAGAGCAATAAGGTCTCCCCTGAGCCTCCTCTTCTCTAGACTCAACAATTCCAGCTCCTTCAGCCGCTCCTCATAAGGCCTGTGCTCCAGACCCCTCACCAGCTTTCTTGCCCTTCTTTGAACACGTTCCAGGGCCTCGATGTCTTTCTTGCAGTGAGGGGCCCAGAACTGGACACAGCACTCGAGGTGCGGCCTCACCAGAGCTGAGTACAGGGGGACAATTACTGCCCTGCTCCTGCTGGTCACACTACTTCTGATACAAGCCAGGATGCCATTGGCCTTCTTGGCCACCCGGGCACACTGCTGGCTCATGTTCAGTCTAGCATCAATCAACACCCCCAGGTCCATTTCCTCTACACAGTCTTCCAGCCACTCTGCCCCAAGCCTATAGCACTGCATGGGTTTATTGTGGCCAAAGTGTAGGACCTGACATTTGGTCTTGTTGAATCTCATCCCCTTGGCTTCAGCCCAGCTATCCAGCCTGTCCAGATCCCTCTGCAGGGCCTCGCTACCCTCAGGCAGATCGACACTTCCAGCCAGCTTAGTGCCATCTGCAAACTTACTGAGGGTGCACTCAATGCCCTCATCCAGGTCATCAATAAAGATATTAAACAGGATATTAAACTTGTTCAAACCATTAACATTCCTCGTTATTTAATACAGAAAGCTTTAAGTTATCATAGGATAACTTCAGACACAAGCAGCAGCTTCCAACAAGACTGAAACATTCAACGCTTCCCAAAGGAACCAACTCCAGTAGTTCAGTTTTAAAAGCTGCTTAACTTGTTTCCCTACAATCAGGGAGAGCAGGGAAGTGCCAACATAGGAGAATTCTTCCTGACAGAGTAAAGGTTGAAAGACTTAATTTGGTTTTTTTTTTTTTAACCTTGATTGTTTACTTTAAGATGACAGCATTTACTTACACGCATGTTGTTAGCCACACGACTGGCTGTTAGTAATCCAGTAACTACAGCTCAATCTGGATCAGGCTAATAGTAACAAATCCGGTGTCTGAGGTTAAAGATTAATAAGAGCCACTTACATGTCATTATGCAACAGGTATAAAGCTAGAAGTTGGCCATAAACAAGGGGTGTTGCAATTCCTCCAGGAGCCTAAAGAACAAGTACAAATCATACAAGTGAGAAAAAATTGTAATAAATTCATATAATCTTCAAAGCCCACCATCATTAAAAAGCTGGAAAGATTGATAAATAGCTAAAAAAGCTTATTGGGAAAGGACAGTGCAGAAAGGACTCGGGGGAAACCAATTAAGCAGCCACTTGATTTATTTACACCTGCAACTTACAGGCTCACCAAAGCCAAAATGAGATGATCAGCTGAGTCACTAAGGAGGCATCATCCCCAGCTATTCTGATACCATTTCCAGGTATCATTACCCAGCTACAAATACAACAGTCTCTGCAGGTGTTGCAGCAAGGAAGGGATGCCAAACCTCCGGATGGAATCAAAGCCCCAAACCTCCTGGGCTCCATCCCTGACACTCAGAAGGCAGCCCACAGGCCAAAGCAGGCTCAAAGCCCAATCCAAACAACAACCACTGCTCTGAAGGCTGTTAAATTTGAATGACAAGATAACTGCATATATAGAAATAAGCTGTAAATGAATTGACATTTCTCAGCAGGAATCCATTCAGTACAGCAACTTAATGCACTGTCTGAGGAGCAGCACCACTTCATTACCCTAACTATCCCTCTCCTCACACTCCCCTAATTAACATCTGCACTGTAAGTGCTGTCCAGGTGCTCCTTTGAGGATCTGTATGCAGCTTCCAAAACACACAGCTCTTCCACACAGTACAAGGGCACTCTCCTTCACTATACATGTGCATCCATCACCTGAGGAAGTGGACTGCCCGTATTTCCAGCTCCTCTGCAACTATTAGCAGTGCCTCTTTCCATTTAAGCATTATTCTTACCCCTGTAAAACCCTGCTGCTCATAACAGCAAGCTGAAAAACATGAAGTTCCACTAGCACAAGCAAACAATGACTACATCAACTCTCTCTTTTCAATTGCTAAGATAACAGGATCTAAACTCAGAATCACTAAGGAGTATGCAAAAGGGGAAAATTCAGATTCCTCCTTTCTTTCAATTCACTGCAGTAGGATGCACAAGCTTCACATTTAGAGAAGTACCACAAACTCCACAAGACCCCTCCTGAGAGGTCTGTAGATATCACCAGAGAATGGCTTTTAGCATCACCACGGCAGCACCTGCATTTACCACAGGATTTTGGTATTATGAGGAATTCGGGTCGTTGTAACATGGCCAATGGACAAGGGGCAAGAAGGTGGAATATTTATTGACCCCTTTATTGAGGTTATGATGATTTTTATGTACGGAACTCCTTTTCTTGATCTAAGTACATGAACGTTGAGCAATGAATACTGATATATGTCGGTCTTAATGATACGCCAGCACTGCACACGATCAGATTCAGGAACTCTTCACACACCCAAACTTAGAACAGTATACAGGAAGTTCCTAGCGTAGATCCTCTAACCGAAGCCTCACAAACCTAGAAGCAATTCTCCCAACCCAACCCGCTGCCCGCCTTCGTCCAACGCCTTCCTTTCCTCAATCACACGGCAGCCGCACACAATCGGACTTCCCTCCCTTCCCCCTCCAGCCGCTCCCTACAACTCACACCAAACTGCGCTCACCCGCCTGCAGCCCCGCGAGTTCCGAGGCGCTTTCCGCCAGCACAAGCGGCCAGCTCGACCCCCAGCCCCACGCCAGCCTCACAGCGGCCCCCCGCACCTCCAGCTCCTGAGTCTCGCACTGCTCCAGCAGCTTTCTGAAGCCGAAACCGCCCTCCGCCATCACCGCCACCGGCATCCTCCCGCGGCCACAACTGCCTCCCTTCAGGCGGCGGCCGCGCCTTGGCGTCACTTCCGTCTCAGACATTACGCACTTCCGCTCTCCTGGAGTTCGGGGCGCNAGTGAGGGGCCCAGAACTGGACACAGTACTCAAGGTGCGGCCTCACCAGAGCTGAGTACAGGGGGACAATTACTTCCCTGCTCCTGCTGGTCACACTACTTCTGATACAAGCCAGGATGCCATTGGCCTTCTTGGCCACCCAGGCACACTGCTGGCTCATGTTCAGCCGAGTGTCAACCAACACCCCCAGGTCCATTTCCTCTACACAGTCTTCTATGTTGCTATGATTTTGAGCATAGAGCAGTGCTCAAGAGATGACAGCACAAAAGCAACCTTAAAAAGGATTGGAAACATAACAGCCTGCTACTGTGGCAGTAGGCACAAATAAGGGCAATGAAGATGAAAGCTCTGGAGTAGCTTAGATGGCAAAGATGATGAACAGCGTGGCTAGAAGCATAGAACTCCAGGCATGCAGTGGGTTAACTGCACACCCAGAACTAACAATCACACCTTTAACCTGCAGCAAACCAGACACTATCTCAAAATGATGAGCTTGATATAACTGGACAGAGCACAAGAACCCAACTACTACATTTAAGTCACAGCCTGCCAAAAAACTCCAGCAGTATTGCCCAATATATACACACACAGAAGGGAAAATTAAAAACAAGGTAGACGAGGTCAGTGTAAACATGTTCTTTAATATCACTGAAGATAAGTTTGCATCATATTTAGCGATCCAGGTCTTAGGTTAGTTTCAAATAAATAATCCTTTGGACTAAATGTTTACGTATAAAGGGAGCTCTCAAAGCAGCAGTGCACAGTTTAGAATTCCTCCCTGCTAACACATCCCCCAGCAAGAGAATGTACAGTAGGTAGTGCACACTGGAAAAACAATCCTAACAGGGCACACCTGACATCAACAAACCACTGAATACGATGGTGAAGAAGGGGGATTAGAAGTGAGTGATGGCACGCACTGCCCTTTCAAGCACCACTATTCTCCACAGCCTTTATCTCCATAAGAACGGTAAAAAGCCTGGGAATGCAACTCATCTTTTTGTTTCTAAAATCCACTCTCAGCTGAAGCAGTGCTCTGGTATAGGAAATTTATTCCTCAAACTGACATTGCAGCACAAAATTCTCCTTCTCCTGACTGGCTTCTCTATACTCAGGGAAACCGATCTGATTTAGCTAGCTGATTTTTAAAGTCCTTTCCAGTAACTGCAGAAGTAATTCAGAAAAGAAGCTTAAAGGCAGGTGAGAGCTGTTTGTAGCAGATTCAGGTTCACTGCACTGGAAAGAACCACGCCATGACAGGCTTTGAGAAGGTCTATGGTTTCCAAGCGAAATACCTAGTGTCCTATGTGTACTGAAAAATAAAACCTTCCAAAGTAAAACATGTATTCCTCAAAGTGAACTTTGGCCTTTCCTTAAAGGACTCCAATCCTTCTGCCATAAAAATACGCCCAATGTGAAATCTCAATCAAAACAAGAAAGAAGATTTAAACTACAGAGACCAACAAGGAAAAAAAAAGGATCAACTATAAGAAAAACGTCCAAGACTTCCAAAAGAGTTGCTGTAAGTTGCTTTGTTACTGTTTCATCAAAACATTCTCTACAGATGCAGGTAGAGCAGTCTGTCACTTTGTACTTAGTGCAACTGACCTGCACTAAGCACTGCACTGCTCACCACAGAAGCATGTAACCAAGTAACACCAACCCCCTCATACCATTAACCTGTCTCATTACTCCTCATCTCCTTCTCCACTTTTGATGTACCTGAAAGAAGTTCTGCATCTCTTGGCTACAGGTCAGTAAATAAAAAACCTTACTGTGTAATACTGCTGTGTACCTACTGAACAAGTATTACAGAAGTTAAAGGATTGTTTCAACTGCTAGCTTGGCTTTGGCAAAACAAACTAGGATAACATACACTGTATACTTTACACATTTGAAAGGGGATGCTGCAACTTTTGACAGATACAAAATAAAGTCTTAGATTTCTAGAACTGTCAGTACACAGGACTCCCAAGTTGCTCTAGACAGAGAAGCAGGTTCATCAATTTTCAAGGAAAGCCACATAGTCGGTCAATCTGGCCAACTGCTGTTCGTTTGGGATTGGTGGAACTGGAGCAGGTTCTAGAAAAATAAAACAAATATTGCATTAGTGTAATTAAGAATGCAAATCAACCATCCATCACAGCAGCAAGGAAAGCTTAAACATGAGTCACTGAGCACTAAGTTTGCTCTCTTAGCTACACAGCTTTAGCTGACAGACTACTTTGCTGTCATCTGCAACATCAAGTTCATAGAATCATATATCATAGAATGGCCTGGGTTGAAAAGGACCACAGTGATCATCCAGTTCCAACCCCCTGCTATGTGCAGGGTCACCAACCACCAGACCGGGCTGCCCAGAGCCACATCCAGCCTGGCCTTGAATGCCTCCAGGGATGGGGCATCCACAGCCTCCTTGGGCAACCTGTTCCAGTGCGTCACCACCCTCTGGGTGAAAAACTTCCTCCTAAGATCCAACCTAAACCTGCCCTGTCTCAGTTTAAAACCATTCCCCCTTGTCCTATCTCTATCCACCCTCATGAACAGCCGTTCCCCCTCCTGTTTATATGCTCCCTTCAAGTACTGGAAGGCCACAAGGAGGTCTCCCCGGAGCCTTCTCTTCTCCAAGCTGAACAAGCCCAGTTCCCTCAACCTTTCCTCACAGGAGAGGTGCTCCAGCCCTCTGATCATCTCAGTGCCCTTCTCTGGACCCGCTCCAAGAGCTCCACGTCCTGGGGGCCCCAGGCCTGGACGCAGCACTGCAGATGGGACCTCACAAGAGCTGAGTAGAGGGGGACAATCACCTCCCTCTCCCTGCTGGCCACCCCTTTTTAACGCAGCCCAGAACACAGCTGCCCTTCTGGGCTGCAAGCACACACTGCTGGCTCATGTCCAGCTTCTCGTCCCTCAGGACCCCCAAGTCCTTCTCTGCAGGGCTGCTCTCAAGGAGATCTTCCCCCATTTTGTATAAATGAGATGAGTTGTCCAAGAGTTACTAACAGCAAGGGTAACAAGTTCCAGTTTTCAGCATGCTTCCAGAAAACGTGTTGCATATACTGGGAATCTGTGAATAATGAGGATTGACAGCACCTCCACTTGAGAAAAAAGCCTCCTGGAGCTCTTCAGCTGCTCCTTTCCTTACAAGTTGTCCAACTGAACATAATAAATCTACTGGGTTATCAGACTAACAAAAAGCCCTGCACAGGCTGTGGAAAAAGGCAGTGCATGTACGGGTACTCGTATAAATGCTAGCTTAGTGGAGTAAGGATAGACTGGAAGACAAGGGATTAAAACCCACTAGGTAAGTCAGGAGCTAAAAATGACTGAAAAACAGTAAGATAAATGCAACGTAGTTTTCCTTCTTAAAAGTTAACAGGCCACATCCAAGATGCAGTTGAATGAAACATACTGCTTACGATTGCAAATGCATATTAAGACAAGGCTGGCAAGCAAAAGAATGGCTTTGAGAAGCAAGACCTTCAAATTGGCTTGAAATTAAACCTCTACATTTTAGAGACTTCTGGCAAACGTTTTGGGCACTGCTTAAAATGTAGATTCATACATAAGAGGAAGAGAAGACAAATGTGCAAGCAGCCCAATTATATTTGTAAGGGATGGACATAATTCTCTAGGATTCAAGCCATATTTTGTAGTGTTGATGAAACTCTATATTAATCATGCAAGTGTTCAACGTGTGCAAGTAAACTGTACACAAATAGGAAATACCTGATGAAGGAATAAATCTGTTAAAGGAAGCTTCCAGTACACCTATAGAAAAAACACAACACAAGTTAGCCCACTGCACTGAGTTTAAACCATTATATACACCAAGCCAAAACTGCATGAGAAAAGGCATTTAAAATCAGGCCTATTCAGGCCAAGGTTTTACTTCAGAGTTGAAATGCACAGTGCTCAACATCCAGTGAATAACACAGGCAGCTTCAAAACAGGCAACTGCCTCTTTTTGCCTGACACCAGTTTAATAAGATGTTCTGGGCTCTGAACACCTAAGAGCTCGGCCCATACAGAAGATCCTTCCCTCCTCCTGCTCTTTATAGATGTTAGCCACATGACAATTGGACTCCTATCTCCAGAGCTATGGTATATTTTTGCTCATCTTTATTAAATGAAGACGTGTTATTTGAGGTCATCCAACTTATGTTCCACTGAGTCAGAGCCAACAGCAGAGGAGGAGAAGGAGAAACCGTAGCATATCCTGTCTGCTTTTGTTTAAAAATGTTAATTGGAGGGCTTAGTTTAACCCAGACTGCTTGTAATCTTCAACTAAACTCACTCATTTGTGCTTGATAAACGTTCCATGCTTCACAGCTGCCTAAGTCCACATAAAATATGTAATATTATGTCAAATTTTAATTAAAAACGAGCATCTCATTATTAGAAAATATTAAATCCAATGGCTAATGAAATAACAGCTCCACCTACCTGGCTTTTTAGGCATTACCATACGGGTGGAGAAGTCTGCTTGCCAGCCCTGTTCTAATACACCTGAAAAGACACGTTCATTAAGAACAAACCTTATACAACAGCCAGGAACAAAACAGATGCACACTAAGACCAATAGAAAAGCACCTCAGCAGCCTGCTCCAAACCCCAGGACACTCCCTATGGGCATTCAGATGTTTAGTTCAACAAACAAGCTCTTGAGATAACAGCACATGAACCTTCTTTCACTTTTTGCTCGCTAGTGAATCGCTTTGACACACCCACACACACAGAGGAGGAAAAGAACAATGCCCAACTCCTATTTGCTAAGCTATTTACCTCTATTTACTGCCTCACCCGTTTTCTTTAGGATAATTTCTGAGTTTGTATGCACGTTTCTATTCAGCACCACCCACAGCTCTGACCATTTGCAGAAATCTCCATGACACGAAGTACCTTTCACAGCTTCTTCTACAGGAAGCCCAACAAAGGCTGCGAAATCATCTGCAACTATGGAGGTGTATGCCTGAGAAACCAGTCCAAAAGCTCGCCTCCTGGTTGCATCTAGAAAGAGAGAAATGCTGTCAACTCCATAGCTAGGAAATCTGAGAGGATGTTTGCAATTCAAACAGCACAAAACCCATTTGGAAAACCACTAAAACCTCAAAGTTCTCCCTTCCAACAATTTATTCCAGTCTCAAGGGTCACAGATAGAGACAACAGCTTGCTTATGCCATGAGAAAAGCCCTCAGGGACAGCATATCATCTCCCAATGCAGTTTGGGCACCACCATTCCCAGGCAAACTGCAGTCTGGGAAAGTCAGCTTCGGATGCTATTCACCATTAGAAATGAAACTTGCCTCCAATTGTTCAGAATCAGAAAATCATGAAAAAAATCATTAAAAAATAGCAATTAATTACAACTTTTCGCGCCCCCCCGCACCAGGTCTGCTTTGACAGCAAAGCAGTTGTTCCTAAAACCACAGAAAATGTATTGCAAAATGCTTCAGCAGTTTCTTAGCAGTCTGTAGTGCCCTCTAGTAGTAAGACTGGTTATTTGCACATGGATATCACACAGGCTATACGTGCTAAACCATTTGTTTAAAGAACCTTTTATAAGCATCACAGGGCTCTGAAATGCCAAAGCAAACTGCCAATGTTCTTGGTTAAATGAGTTAGAGCAAGTTGTGCATCTGCTAATCCATTGTGCTATCAAAGAATAAACCAAACTGTATTTGAAATCCCAAGAATAACATACAACTACATGCAATAGATCAAAGCGTGTGGGTTATAATCCAGAAGCTTTTGTAGTGAGCTTCTCTTTTACACCCAATACCTAAAAACCTTCAAGTAAAACAAAACCTTGGCAAGCTTCCTGACCGTTTAGATTCTCAGCAATCCCAATGCTGTCAGTGTCAAAAACATCCACAGATAACTTCAGGTTACATGTGACCTGCAGGAGCTCGGTTTGTACCTCTGAGTGCTTCCATGATCGGTTGAACAGTCTCAGACCACTGATGTGCACTGATTGTTGTATAGATTCCTGGGAAGTCTCTTTGCCAGATTCTTTGTCCTACTGACCAAACTGCACCAAGCTCAGCATTTGCCTGTTGTGACAAAAAACAGTTAATCCGGATTTGTCTGTCCTCCACAATGACCACTGTGTACAAACACATCCCTGCTGCCTTCCTTTCCCCACTGCAAGCAGATATCAATACACATAATGATGAAGAGAGGAGCACTGGGAGTTCTTGTTTTAATAACCATCATTGCTGCTAATTCCTGACCCATCCTTCTGCCCATTACCACCCACATGAGCTAAGCCTGCTCACAGCAGTTGTATCAACTCAGGCTGGCAAAGCAGCTCAAGGCATGGAGCATAGTTTGTACTCAGACTGCAGACAGGAGCTTATTTTCTTCTCAAAGAGATGTTTCCTTCTTCAACACAGGCTTTACAGAGCGCAGATGCTGTTTGCACAGTGAAAACAATTTAGCTTTCAAGTCTTGAACACGGATCACATTTAACCACGCTCACTACAACTGTTTTCCCAGGTCTACTTCTACTGTGTTGCACATTGGTCAACAGGTTCAGAATGAACACCACTCTACCAGAAGAATAACCAAACACCAGTCTGGGTAATAGAGTAATATCTTTGCTTTAAGTAGCTAAAGCCTCAAAATGCATCTTGGATCCAAAGGCAGTGCAAAACAAAGTGTCTTCAGAGAGTTAAATTTGATGGTACAACTAACATCGAGTTACAATTCACTGCATCAGGTATTCTGCATCCTCACATGGAGTGCAACTGCAGCCCAGAATCAGATATTTAGACCAGGGTCACTGCTTTCCTCCAGCTGGCTACTCTTTATCATGAGGCTTTCTAATAAAAAATCTAGATTTAAGCCATAGAATGGCTTGGTTTGGAAGGGACCTCAAGGATCACCAAGCTCCAAGAGGAGCTTGCAGGGCTGCATGCAGAGCCACCAACCTGCATATCTAACACTAGACCAGGCCTGCCCAAGGCTCCATCCAACCTGGCCTTGAACACCTCCAGGGACGGGGCACCCACAGCCTCTCTGGGCAGCTGTTCCAGCACCTCACCACTCTCTCTATTTAGAGAGCTCAATGTCATGAGATGACTTGAGAAGGCAAAGAAGCAATAGTCAGATTTGCAACTTGAAGATCTTTGGAAGACCAGCATGCCATCTGCTGGCCGTGTGTTCGTGGCACAGAACCAAGCCCAAGGCTACTAAAACAGAAACCTCCGAGAGGAAAAAAGTCATTGTTTTCAAGCTGACACGAAATTGGTTTAGTACCAACTGGGATTTTATGCAGTACTTACAGATTTGATAGCAGGAGGGATTCTTTTCCAAAGGTACCGTGCGTTGTTCCTAAAGAAAGTTTACAAGACTTCTCAGTGCCTTTTCCTGAGCACCCCCCCACCAATCTATGTGTATTTATAGATATATACACACACACTAATGCACTGATATAATATAAAACAAAAACAGAAACGTACGAGCGTGAGCTAAAAATGAAGCACTAACATTATTTGTTAATGGCACACGTTTTGTTAATGGCACAGTTCCACAGTATCAGATCAAAATTAATTTGAATCAACCTACTACCCAACCTCAACCCAGGATGGAATTTGCCCTAGGAGAATCATAGGATGGCTTAGATTGCAAAGGACCTTTCAAGATCATCTAGTTCTAACCTGGAAAAGAAGGGCTCGTCCGGGATTTGAACCCGGGACCTCTCGCACCCTAAGCGAGAATCATACCCCTAGACCAACGAGCCGACAGGCTTCCTGCGTAGCAGCGCCATCTACTCTGCCTGAATAAACAAACACCGTTTCAATGCAATTTTAAGTGGAAACAATCTAATCCTTACTTTTAATGATCCAACAGGCTACATTGAAAGGACTACGGTTTTATTCAGATGGACCAAGATACAGGTTTAACTTAGAATCACACAATCACTAAGGTTGGAAAAGACCCACAGGATCATCCAGTCCAACCAT
>JACDJE010000671.1:0-28876 GCA_016647715.1 Pavo muticus | reverse complement strand
ACGTTCCTTGAACACCTCCAGGGTCGGTGACTCCACCACCTCCCTGGGCAGCCCATTCCAGTGCCTGACCACTCTTTCAGAGAAGTAGTATTTCCTAATATCCAGCCTGAACCTTCCCTGGCGCAGCTTGAAGCCATTCCCTCTAGTCCTATCACTGTCACACGAGAGAAGAGGCCGACCCCCAGCTCACTGCAACCTCCCTTCAGGTAGTTATAGAGAGCAATAAGGTCTCCCCTGAGCCTCCTCTTCTCTAGACTCAACAATTCCAGCTCCTTCAGCCGCTCCTCATAAGGCCTGTGCTCCAGACCCCTCACCAGCTTTCTTGCCCTTCTTTGAACACGTTCCAGGGCCTCGATGTCTTTCTTGCAGTGAGGGGCCCAGAACTGGACACAGCACTCGAGGTGCGGCCTCACCAGAGCTGAGTACAGGGGGACAATTACTGCCCTGCTCCTGCTGGTCACACTACTTCTGATACAAGCCAGGATGCCATTGGCCTTCTTGGCCACCCGGGCACACTGCTGGCTCATGTTCAGTCTAGCATCAATCAACACCCCCAGGTCCATTTCCTCTACACAGTCTTCCAGCCACTCTGCCCCAAGCCTATAGCACTGCATGGGTTTATTGTGGCCAAAGTGTAGGACCTGACATTTGGTCTTGTTGAATCTCATCCCCTTGGCTTCAGCCCAGCTATCCAGCCTGTCCAGATCCCTCTGCAGGGCCTCGCTACCCTCAGGCAGATCGACACTTCCAGCCAGCTTAGTGCCATCTGCAAACTTACTGAGGGTGCACTCAATGCCCTCATCCAGGTCATCAATAAAGATATTAAACAGGATATTAAACTTGTTCAAACCATTAACATTCCTCGTTATTTAATACAGAAAGCTTTAAGTTATCATAGGATAACTTCAGACACAAGCAGCAGCTTCCAACAAGACTGAAACATTCAACGCTTCCCAAAGGAACCAACTCCAGTAGTTCAGTTTTAAAAGCTGCTTAACTTGTTTCCCTACAATCAGGGAGAGCAGGGAAGTGCCAACATAGGAGAATTCTTCCTGACAGAGTAAAGGTTGAAAGACTTAATTTGGGTTTTTTTTTTTTAACCTTGATTGTTTACTTTAAGATGACAGCATTTACTTACACGCATGTTGTTAGCCACACGACTGGCTGTTAGTAATCCAGTAACTACAGCTCAATCTGGATCAGGCTAATAGTAACAAATCCGGTGTCTGAGGTTAAAGATTAATAAGAGCCACTTACATGTCATTATGCAACAGGTATAAAGCTAGAAGTTGGCCATAAACAAGGGGTGTTGCAATTCCTCCAGGAGCCTAAAGAACAAGTACAAATCATACAAGTGAGAAAAAATTGTAATAAATTCATATAATCTTCAAAGCCCACCATCACTAAAAAGCTGGAAAGATTGATAAATAGCTAAAAAAGCTTATTGGGAAAGGACAGTGCAGAAAGGACTCGGGGGAAACCAATTAAGCAGCCGCTTGATTTATTTACACCTGCAACTTACAGGCTCACCAAAGCCAAAATGAGATGATCAGCTGAGTCACTAAGGAGGCATCATCCCCAGCTATTCTGATACCATTTCCAGGTATCATTACCCAGCTACAAATACAACAGTCTCTGCAGGTGTTGCAGCAAGGAAGGGATGCCAAACCTCCGGATGGAATCAAAGCCCCAAACCTCCTGGGCTCCATCCCTGACACTCAGAAGGCAGCCCACAGGCCAAAGCAGGCTCAAAGCCCAATCCAAACAACAACCACTGCTCTGAAGGCTGTTAAATTTGAATGACAAGATAACTGCATATATAGAAATAAGCTGTAAATGAATTGACATTTCTCAGCAGGAATCCATTCAGTACAGCAACTTAATGCACTGTCTGAGGAGCAGCACCACTTCATTACCCTAACTATCCCTCTCCTCACACTCCCCTAATTAACATCTGCACTGTAAGTGCTGTCCAGGTGCTCCTTTGAGGATCTGTATGCAGCTTCCAAAACACACAGCTCTTCCACACAGTACAAGGGCACTCTCCTTCACTATACATGTGCATCCATCACCTGAGGAAGTGGACTGCCCGTATTTCCAGCTCCTCTGCAACTATTAGCAGTGCCTCTTTCCATTTAAGCATTATTCTTACCCCTGTAAAACCCTGCTGCTCATAACAGCAAGCTGAAAAACATGAAGTTCCACTAGCACAAGCAAACAATGACTACATCAACTCTCTCTTTTCAATTGCTAAGATAACAGGATCTAAACTCAGAATCACTAAGGAGTATGCAAAAGGGGAAAATTCAGATTCCTCCTTTCTTTCAATTCACTGCAGTAGGATGCACAAGCTTCACATTTAGAGAAGTACCACAAACTCCACAAGACCCCTCCTGAGAGGTCTGTAGATATCACCAGAGAATGGCTTTTAGCATCACCACGGCAGCACCTGCATTTACCACAGGATTTTGGTATTATGAGGAATTCGGGTCGTTGTAACATGGCCAATGGACAAGGGGCAAGAAGGTGGAATATTTATTGACCCCTTTATTGAGGTTATGATGATTTTTATGTACGGAACTCCTTTTCTTGATCTAAGTACATGAACGTTGAGCAATGAATACTGATATATGTCGGTCTTAATGATACGCCAGCACTGCACACGATCAGATTCAGGAACTCTTCACACACCCAAACTTAGAACAGTATACAGGAAGTTCCTAGCGTAGATCCTCTAACCGAAGCCTCACAAACCTAGAAGCAATTCTCCCAACCCAACCCGCTGCCCGCCTTCGTCCAACGCCTTCCTTTCCTCAATCACACGGCAGCCGCACACAATCGGACTTCCCTCCCTTCCCCCTCCAGCCGCTCCCTACAACTCACACCAAACTGCGCTCACCCGCCTGCAGCCCCGCGAGTTCCGAGGCGCTTTCCGCCAGCACAAGCGGCCAGCTCGACCCCCAGCCCCACGCCAGCCTCACAGCGGCCCCCCGCACCTCCAGCTCCTGAGTCTCGCACTGCTCCAGCAGCTTTCTGAAGCCGAAACCGCCCTCCGCCATCACCGCCACCGGCATCCTCCCGCGGCCACAACTGCCTCCCTTCAGGCGGCGGCCGCGCCTTGGCGTCACTTCCGTCTCAGACATTACGCACTTCCGCTCTCCTGGAGTTCGGGGCGCCTCTCTCTAGCTCTCTTATGCTCTGGAGGACTTCGGGGGGCGGGGACAGAGCGTTGGGGGCGTGGCCAAAAGCTCGGGGGCGGGGCGTGGGCTGCGCAGTGCTGATTCGGAGGTGGGGGAGGTTTGGCCTTTTCGTCTTATTTCCGTGGGTCTGGATGCAAATGAGTGGCTGGGTTCCACTTTTATTATCATTTCCACTCTTATTCTCATTGCCTATGGAGTAGTGTATAAGAGGTATTACACGTGGAATGTATTGTATGCTACAGCCCATATATCTGTGTGTAGGATATAGCATTCGTGCATGTATCTCCATACCTATCTCCGTATGTCTCTCTTATTTATACCTTCTCCATATCTATGCACATATATTTATAGGAGGCACATATATATATGTATAAACAAGACATAGGATACATATATCCAGAGTGTATCCATTTAAAACATGCCAAATATGGGATATCTCTATGTATGTATATCCTCTAAGTGTGTCCTAGATTTATATATATTATTGATACACTGATGCACACCTGCAAGAGGGAGAACACCGTAACAATCTGCCAGGATAAATATGAAGGAGAGCAGCTTTATTCAGATGGATGCCAATGCAGATTTAGCTGTGCGCCCACAGAAGGCCACCCTGGGTCCCACTGGCTGTGCTGGGCTTGGGCAATGCCACGGCTCCTGTATGCTGCTGGACAATGCCCTTGCGTTAGGAAAAACAGACAAAATTGAGTGACGAGAGCTTTCCGCGAGAGGGCACCAGCCGCAAGGGAAATGCATAAAACCTGGGGAGATAGGAGGGTGGTTTTGTTGTTCTGCTCCGGTTTGCTCCAGTTCATCTCCTGACCACCTCCAAGTGTCCCACTATATCCAGCATGCCAGAATCTCATTCTGTTTTGAGGCAGCCAGGCACCTTTATATATATATGTATTATATATATATATATATATATAATTTTTTATGGTCTTTCATTAAGCTTTTGGGACAAGGGAGAAGGTGCTGTTAGCTGAGCTTCCCAAAACCACCAGAACCACAGATTCCATGCAAGCAGTATAGCTAGAAATGCCCCCCTTTCCTCTCCCTTTCTTCCCTCCTCCCCCCCTTTCTTTCTGCTTGCTTTTCACCCTCCTCTTTACCACCTCTCCCATACCCCACAGCCATGCTGGGACAGCTTCCACCCGGTGAAAGAACAGCCTCTGGAAGTGAAATATTTCACAGAAAAATACAAATCCAGCCCAAACCTGCCCTGTTGCACACCTGAACTGCTGCTTCTCTCCCCGCTCCAGCTATTGAACAGCTGTATTAAGATGCAATAGCATTTCTGGGAAGGAAACATGCAAGAGAGGAATGTGATTTTTTTTGCATCTTTTACACTTCTCACATCACCTCCTCTTCTCTGGGCTGAACAACCCTCAGCCACTCCTCACACGCCTTGCCTTGTGAAGAGCACATACCTCCCAATCTCATCTCCATCTCAGCTCCAGCAGGATCCATCTATAAATCCCAGCTCCCACAGGCTGTCTCCTCCCATGTCAACTGATGGCCTCTTTGACACCATCTTGTATCTCCAGACAGTGACCAAGATGGGTCAGCCCAGTGGTCAGTCATAGGGTCATCTGCTTTTTTGGGAGCTTCTCTTTGATTTAAGCCCTAAAAATCTGGCCCCTGGCAAATCTGGACAGGTTAAATTAATGGGAAATCTCTTTGGCTTGAAAGGATCATGGTTCTGCTCTTGGCCCGTGGGATTGGAAAGCACTTTAAGACGTGGCTGCCAGCTGTTGCAGAAGTATAAAGTATATTTAATGTGATTTTTATTCAGCTCCTTATGGCGACGATGGCATGAAAGTCTCGGAAACTCATTTACGCCCACTATGAATCTTAACGCAGCAGTGGAAATGGTTTCGAGTTCTGCAGTATTGAGCGTCCAAAGGAGCTATTGGTTGTTTTCGAAGGAGGCTCAGGCCATTTCCAAGAATGATTGCTGGGGGTGTTGTGGCAGCTCTGTTTTTCCCCTGCGGCTTTCGTGCGCTGTCTGGGATCCGAAGGCACGCTCTGCAATGCTGATGACTAAAGGTTTCCCTTTCTCATCTGGTTCAAAAGCTTTCCAGGGGAACAAAAGAATGGTGATGGGGAAAAATAAGATGTAACACAGCGATACGGAACAATAGGGAAGTTAATTTAATGTGAAAGTTAAAGAAAACGGTGGTAAAGGGTCAAGTTGAACTTCTCCACACCCTTCCCCATCTCCTCAGTACTCTGATTTATATTAGCTGTGTCTGACCCGAGCGAGGGCCGTGCCTACATACATTATTTCCTTCCATGACATCAAAGCCCGCTTGTCGCTACCCGCTGCCATCAAAGAGGACAAACACCTTGTTTTTATGGGCTGTGTGGGGAGGAGAGGAAGCAGAGAGTGGCTGATGTGCCCAGAGGAGGCCATTTCCTACACCCAGCCCTTTTCCGAGTGCTTGCAGCATGCAACCACTTTCCCCTCTTGTAATATTGCAGCCAACCCAAACAGCTCAGGCCTGCCTTGGGAATGCCCCGACACAAAGGTGCAGTGTCCGCTGCTCTGGCATTGGGGCAGAGCATCCAAGGATATCCCCAATACTGGGAGCACTGCTAAGAAATTCTTTTTCCCAATCATTAATTTCCTTCCTCTCCCCCCCAAAAAAAAAC
The DNA here is from genome assembly GCA_016647715.1 of Pavo muticus. Lineage (NCBI taxonomy): Eukaryota > Metazoa > Chordata > Aves > Galliformes > Phasianidae > Pavo > Pavo muticus. The sequence continues at coordinate 23,021 of JACDJE010000671.1, read as the reverse complement.
CCAGTGTTGTTTCATTTTCATTGTGAATTCAAGGTGCTGCTCTGCATCACATGCATCATTATAGACAGGTGTTTACAGCGATGTGCAGGTGTGGCATTGTAATATCAAAGGAACGTGCCTAAACCAGAGATGCTGGGGAGCTGGGGGGGGACAAAAAAGGGACCCCACCCTATTCTTCCCACTGTTCTCAAGTATGGGCAAGGAAAAAGTGGAGCAATTGCTTCTGCCAGCAGCTCTGCAGGCACAGGCTGCCCTTTCTTAACCTGCAAAGGGAAAAGTAGACCTTGTGTGTATTTAACCTAAACTTTGTTTTTATGACTCTTGAGACATGTCTATGCATTTTCCTGTTTTTGCTTTGTTCCACGGGATCCTCAGCCAAGTTTCTGTCCCCTTCTAAATAGCCCTGGCTCCTGGGCCAGCTCTCCACATACTTCAGTCCCCTACAGTGAAGACGTTCGGTGTCTTTGAACCACGTAACATCTCTTCTCTCCACCATCCACCACTCAACTCACTTGCTTAGAAATCCCCCAGGTTTTGAGGAAAGAAGAAGAGGAAATCCCTGGTCCAGCAGAGGGGGTTTGAGAGGACGGACAGGAGGATCTCCAGTGCAAAAGGGGAAATTTGGGGGGATGCAGGGGGATCTCTTGCCTGGCATGAAGCATTTGAGTGATGGATTGGGGCACTTGAGGGGCAAACCATCCCTGTGCAGGAGCCCCCCAGCAGTGCCTCTCCTACCCTTATCAGCGGGATGGGATGCATGGGGCACCCCAGGGGTGCTGCTGGCACTTGGAGCTTGTGGAGCTCCTCAGTGCCTCCCTTGACAAACCTGGCACTTGGAGCTTGTGGAGCTCCTCAGTGCCTCCCTTGACAACCTGGCTTGTGCTTGAGCAGGCTCTAGGCAGCTCAGGCTCTGCCCAAAGCATCCCCACATCATCATCCGCGTGAGGAGGGATGAGCATCCTGTACCAGTAAGGGAGATGCTCTGGTATGAACCTCCCTGCCGGGTTCACCATCCCACATCCCAACAGGGGCATGATGCATTGTCATGCCTCCCAGGGCACACTTTTAAAACTATTAATCTCCTGTCAAAAACACCTGTTCCCCCTACGAACCCAGTGGGATGGCAGGAGAGCATTTTGGAGAGCGTCGTAAAAGGCACGATTAGAAAGGCAGACTTTGATCTGCGGGAGGTAAGGAGTTCAGGCAGCTGTGCCGAAACCTCTCACACAGTCACTTCTCCTTCAGCAGCATCCTAACAAAGAGGATCTTGTGTCCATGATGCCTTATTACAGCCCCTTCCCAAGCCCCGGCCACCTGTCCATGATGTTCAAGGTTCCTCACTCATAACATCCAACAGAATCAGATTTCACGGCCCCGACGCTTGCGACGAGCTCCTGGGCTTTCCTCTCTGTGACCCAAAGCCTGTGCTGCAATGGCCTCTTTGTGTGCGTGGCTCAGACTGCAAACAGCTGGTTCACATCCAGATGTGGCCCCACATATGGGGCCGAGGATTTGCTCGTGGTGTGGGGACCCTCCAGAGCATCCCTTCAGACCTGCCTATGTGGGCCTACGAGTGGAAACGTGGTGCTCATTTGCTCTTTGGATTCTGAGGATCAGCTCAGAGCTGCATCTTGTTGGCAGGATCCACCACCCAGAATCATAGAATCATAGAATCACTAAGGTTGGAAAAGACCCACAGGATCATCCAGTCCAACCATTCACCCATCACGAATGGTTCTCGACTCCCAGAAGCTGTGGACATCATCATATCTAGCCCTGGGGACCTGTGGGTGTTGAAGTAGCACGAGTGCAATGCTGACACCCTCCTGCAGCTTGCTGTCTGTTTTCAGTGTCAGCATTTCCCTCTTCTGAGCATTTGCACCATATTCACTTGAAAAGCTCAGCAGATGAGGCGCCAACGAAGCAGGATTCCAACCACAGTCAGCTAATGCCTTGTGCTGCGTTTGCTGCATGCGGGTGGGCGCATCTCCACCTTGCTAATGCAGCTGCAGTGTGCTCAGTCTGGAAGCAGACCCTCTGGTCAGCAAACACGGAGGCTTTAATCTTGTGTTTAAAAGTGGTTAACCTCTGTGATTTTAAACAGGCCAGCCCTTCTTGCTGGGTTTGGTGCCTGCACGTAGGAAGGGGATGCTCTCAAGTCATTACAACCAGGGGCGCAAGCACAGGAGCAGGTAAGGGGAAAGCTCAAACCTGAACTGCACAAGACTAGAAGTCCAAACAGGACTGGTGCTGACCTTGCCTTCCAATTGGGCCACTTTGAGGTCCACACATCACACAAAGACCTCTCATCCCCGTGTTATCTATGCTGTCACAGCACAGGAAGTTTTCATCTCAGCAAGACACCTGCAACGTTTGAACCTGGAAGAGCTGAAGCACTGAGGACTGCATTGCATGGGAAGCTTTCACCTTGGCAGGAGCACGAAAAGCAAACCAACAGGTCCTTTCCATCCTGAATTTCCCCGAGTCTTTGTAGGCAGGACTGCAGGGGAAGCACCTCTTGAAACAAGGACAGGAAAAATAAGCTCTTCTGGTCTTCTGCCACATACTTTCCATAAGTGCTGGAACAAGGCGGGTCTGAAAAGGAAGCGAGATGGATACAAAGCAAGAGGAAAAGAGCTTGGTGTCAGAAATCTAACTCCGCTAGACATGCCACACAATAAATATTTCACAGTGCAGGCCTTTGGTCCAAGTCTCTGTGATGGAGAGGTCCTGTCCTACCTCTCCATCCGTCACTTCCTCTGCCAGGATGAGAAACCCAGGTTTGGGTTTTATGACAAGCTTCTTACACTCCTATAGGTATTTTGTGTCTTGGTGGTTTCATGTAAAATGAAGCTTTCTAAGAAAAGAAAAGACAGAGGAGAGCAAATGGAGAAGGCAATATCAAAGAGCAGATAGGTGTGCACAGGTTGGATATCCTATGCAACAGGGGTTGGGCATTAGGAGCCGGAGACATGGCAAGGATGCTCCCACAGCACTCGTATAGGGACTAAGCATTGTCAGAAGAGGTGCATGAGGCAAAAAGGGATTAGAAAGAGGTTACATACAGGTCTATGTAAGGGTGGGTTTCCCATTTCTAGACACTCATGAATCCACTGGTGTTGTGGGACATCCAACAGGAGCAGCTTGCAGTTAGTTGGCATGGGGGCAGAGAGACACAGCCACCATAATCCTGCTGTAAATTTGCTGCTGCATTGGGAAGGATGAGGCTGGGCATAGCCAGCTGGAAAAGATCCTTGAAGAGCTGAGTACAGGCTTGCCAGGCAATTAGCATCTCCATCGTCCTTACTGGTTTACTTGTCTTACTGTGGGTTTTGTGACTTCTTAATCATGTCTTGATTGGCCTGATGGGAGGATGGGTCTGCAGGATTTGGGGAGTGCTGATGTGGGGTCTGTGCTCTGCTGGAAACGACTGGTTTGACATCACTAATGGGACAGCAGTGTGGGGAGAAGGGCTTCTAGCATGGGCTGGGACTTTAAATCTAAAAGGATTGTAGTAATCAATAAAGGAAAGTTGGTTAAAAGACTGGAGCTTTATTATTTAGTATTGAAACAATTCCCAGGCTAAAAAAAGAGACAAGCACACTCCATAAATGAGGAACTGTGTGAGTTTATGACAACAGCAGCAGCAAGAATGCAACTCATAACATCTTCGTTTGATCGATTTTCCTCAAATGGGTTCCAGACCGGCAATAAACGAGATCCCTAAATTCTGCTTTTAGTTCTGCCTGTGAGCCAAAACAAAGCATTGCACAACCCCAGCAAAAAGGGCCGGGCCTCAAGGACATCCCAAAGCCAACGTCCTTGAAAAACCAGCCAGCTCCATCCCAGCACCCACGTTGGAAAAGGTGACCCGTCCCAGCCCCAGCGGGGAGAGCAGAGCAATGAAAGCCTTGCTTCATCTGCCAGGCATTTCAAGCAGAATTACCTTCTGATGAAAGCATCTCTGCTGACATTTTTTTTCTTGTCTTCCGGAAAGCAAAGCGAGCGGAAAAATATCCATTCAAAATGAAACAGAAAGTTGCTCCTTTTCACCTCCTTTGTCTTCTGGGGAAGAGTTCAGCGATGTTTCCTTTGCAAAATATTTTTCTTGCCCTTGCAGTTGTTTCAGCTCTCCCGGCTGCTCTGATTGCTTACCACCTCCAGAGTTCCTGTGACATTTATTTAATGATCCCAAACAGCCCACAAGTGGAAGCTGAATGCAAAAAAAAATGGTAATATTAGCAAATTATTACCAAATCATTTCCATCTTCTTTGAATGCCAGTATCACTGTGAGTGGCTTTCTCCATATTAGCCTATGTTTTGCCATGCTGGTACATAATAGCCTGGCATTATCATGCCTGTCAAACCTTGGCCCATTTGCCAAAGTCTACATTAACGATGCCATGCCAGCATTCTTTCAATGGGGATTGCTTTCTGCACCATCCTTCTCCATCCTTCCTAAAAAAGGTGCCCAAAGTAAGGCAGGAACCAGGGGGAAAGGCTGTTTGTGAGGGTGGATAGTGATAGGACAAGGGGGAATGGTTTTAAACTGAGACAGGGGAGGTTTAGGTTGGATATTAGGAGGAAGTTTTTCACCCAGAGGGTGGTGACGCCCTGGAACAGGTTGCCCAAGGAGGCTGTGGATGCCCCATCCCTGGAGGCATTCAAGGCCAGGCTGGATGTGGCTCTGGGCAGCCTGGTCTGCTGGTTGGCAACCCTGCACACAGCAGGGGGGGTTGAAATGAGATGGTCATTGTGGCCCTTTTCAACCCAAGCCATTCTATGATTCTACTATTCTATGATCTGTCCTACCCAGAGGGCTGGGGTGCGAGCTGGGGGGCACACAGCAGCAGTGCTGCTCAGGATGGGACCCTGCTGGAGCCCTCCTCAGGAAGGTATTTTGGAATGGACCCAGCAGCTCCATAGTTCGCTGGCTGTTGGCGTAGCTATTTAATTTAAGCCACAAAGCTATTTATTCTGTCAGAACACTGCGCTTTTATTAGCCGTTTATTTACAGTACGTGGCATTCCCCACGTGCACAACCTGCTCACTAGCATAGAAGGAGGCTATTTATTTCGGAGTCTTGTCTAATTTACACTAACTGTGGATCAGGGACCCATAAAAAGGCTGGCAAGCGGAGCAGAGCCAGGCTGTGGGCTCTGGCTACAGGGCCACGACAAGGCACCATTCATCCCTCACCCATAAACACGCTGAGATGGCCGTGGTCTGGGAGCAGATCTGGCCAAGGTGGGTCTGTTTTTTAATGCTTGCTGCACAAATAGGTGTGTGTTGGCTGTCTTGGGCTGCTCCGTGTGCCTGAAAGTGACATTGCTACAGCAGGGAGCTTTTACAAGCTGTGTGTCGCTGCAGCCAGCCTCCTTGCTGCGTCCATGAAGACACATCTCCAAGTGCCTGAGGCAGTTTGGAGTTCAGTTTCCATCTACTGGAAGTTTAGAAGGGGAAGAGGCGCAGCCACATTTCAACTTATGAGAGCAAAAAATAAAGAACGTGATGATTAGGAACTGCTTTACAGCATGCATTTCCTTCTGCAGCACCCCAAAGCGTTCTCAGGGAACCCTGCAATGCCAAACTTCTGGGCACAGCAACAAATAATCATCGTTGAGCAGCCTTTTGTAATCCACCCAGTGGTTTTTAAATAAACTGGATGGAAAATAATGGGGATTTCAGGCCCTGGAACCCATTATTCTTGCATGCCAAGAGCAATGCCACTAAGTGCAACAAGGACCCTGAAGTTAATGAAATTCCTGCCTGAGCAAACTTCTGTCATGCTGTTCAGTAAAATGACTTGTGCATCATAAAAGCAACATCACTCAAACTGTTAAAATGCCCTCTGTGTAACGTAAGGCGAAGGCACGGGAGGAATATATTTGTTAAATTACATATAACCGGTCACATATATTTAAAATATATCTTTATTAGGTCACTGGAGGTTGTTGAGTTTAAAGCACGATGGTGAATTGATCAACTGCTGTGCCAGTGATAGAAGTCTCCCGTTTGAATAGGAGGCTGAAAAATTTTAACTGATTTCCATACAGAACAGCAATCCATCACCCCACCACGCCTGGAAAGGCTCCATTTCTAGAGCAGCTTTCTGTGAAAGTGCTTCATTGACAGTCAAATGAATAAATAGCTCAACCACTTCAAAGTCCCCAAAGGAGCATTTGTTTGAAGAAGGCATTTTCGACAACAGCATCCACCCTGTTTCTCAAATTCCTAATAATCCTCCACGCTGACTGAAGCTCTGTTTTGCATGAGAAGAGAATTGTAGGGGAAAAAAAGCCTTCCAGACGGCTCTAATTAAGCTTTGTCCTGATTAAACACATTTCCAGAGCTGGATTTTTGAAGACCTACCCTCTGTCCAAGCGGAGTGGGCTGGAAGACTCCCTGCAAGTCAGATGTGGACTGAACTTGTAAGCTTTGCTGGCCTTTGGGTGTCCATGCAGGGGATGGGGTTTGGCTGCTGACATCTCACCTGCTGCATCCTGCACTAAGCCAGAGGATGCACAGAACCGACTTCACTTCCGCTGGATGAAGGTCTGGGAGTGCACATTTGAAGGGCTGACTGACTCGTTTCACCTCCACTCTCCCCCTCCTTAAAGTTTTTAAAGAATTTAGCTGGAATTTATTTTCAAGATCAGCTACGTGCAGTGCCTGTGAGTAATCAATCTACCCTGGCTAACTCCAGGTGTCATTTATCATTTTCCCCGCTCCTTCCTTAATAGAGCTGTCTATAAAAGAGCCAACAAGCCAGCAGCTTGCTGTGCCAGTTCACATCCATGGAGCAGGTGAGACCAGACCTTCATCTCTGGCATTGGTGGAGCTTTCATTGCTTTTGGATCAAAACCACCAGGATCAGCAGCAGCCTCAGCAAAGCTGTTGATACACACCGATCACAGAAACAAAACCATTCCCCTTGGAGAATGCTGGTATGCTGTTGAGCAACAAAGGCACGGAATGTATTTCCAATTGCAGGTTTCTTGGAAGCAATCACTTTGTTGTTCAGATTCACTGACGTAAACCAGGAGGGCTCACTGTGTTTCTTCTCCCAGCTGCAGCTGTCACCTCCTAGCCCATGTCTGGCTCCTGGCTGAGCATTGTGCAGACCCATGGGTGCAGCAGGGGCCTTGCAGTGGTCCTAACGCCTCCCACTGGGAGGCAAGCACCCCAAAATCTCAGCACTGTGTGAATCATAGAATAGAATCTTAGAATCATAGAACGGCCTGGGTTGAAAAGACCACAATGATCATCTAGTTTCAACCCCCCTGCTATGGGCAGCGTTGCCAACCAGCAGACCAGGCTGCCCAGAGCCACATCCAGCCTGGCCTTGAATGCCTGCAGGGATGGGGCATCCACAGCCTCCTTGGGCAACCTGTTCCAGTGCGTCACCACCCTCTGGGTGAAAAACTTCCTCCTAAGATCCAACCTAAACCTCCCCTGTCTCAGTTTAAAACCATTCCCCCTTGTCCTATCTCTATCCACCCTCACAAACAGTTGTTTACATGCTCCCTGAGCTGTGGGTTACTCATCTCTCATTGCTCTCCATCCTCCATCCTCAGGCACTGCCCTGTTGCTCTGCACACCCATCCTACGGCTTGAAAAATACGAGCTGTCAAGAGCAGGCAGATGGAAAAACACCAGCAGGAGGGTGGCCAGCTGATGTCTTTAACACCTGCGGAGGTGTCAGCCCGGAGGATGGGTGGAGGGATGGACACCGTGTGCCTGAGATCACAGCACAGCCATCTCACCATGAGCCCTGCTCCCCTTGCAGGCATCTCTCCAACACACCGTATTTTTTGCCAAGGGCTTAAGCCATTGGCAGCTCTTTTCACAGTCTTCTCCATCACCTCTGAAAATACCTGAGGCTGATCTTGAGCAGATATCAGAGCTCAGAGAATAGTTTTAAAAGGCAGAGGAAGGGAGTCTGTCAAAACAAAAAGAAGCAAGAGCAGGGCAGAAGCCTCCTGGAGAAGGTCATGCACAGGTGGTGGCAATTGTGGCCAGCACCTGAGACCAGGTGATGCCCCAGTGCATGGCCGAGGGGTAGCTCGTGCAGCCCACCCTCACCATGCCTCACAACCCATCTGCCTCCCCCTCTTTTTGCAGGGGACTGGTGGTGCCTCACTTATTTCCAACACGGTTGCCTGTTCCTCAAGGTTTGCCAGCAAATTATGAAGTCCTTATGAGCTCAGTCTGCAGCTGAGTGTTGGGCTGTGTTAGGGTTAGTCTAAGCTCAGGGCTGATCCAGACGTGGGTTGGAAATGTCTCAGAGGGAAAGTGAGAAAATGGGTGTGTGCTTGTGTAGAAATGAAAAAGCATCATTGCTCCTGCCCCTCCCAATCACTGTCCCATTGCACTGCCTTGTGTCAGGCTGCTGACGTCTCAGGAATGTCTGGGCTTGCAATGGCCATGGGATGGTCATGGCCCCAGTAAGCCTGCCAGAAGCCCAGCTGAAGAAGGCACATGCTTCCTCTCGGTGTGCAAAAACATGCAGATGAGGACAACTTGGAGATGATCCAGAGACAATCATCAAGGGTGACAAAGGGCTGAGAAGCTGTGATCTACAAGAGATGGCTGTGTTTGGTCTAGGCCAGGACAGCAGGCAAAGGGGCATGATAGCAGCCTTCCAGCATGGAAGAGCTGTTATGGAAGGGCTGCTACAGGGAGCTGGTTGCAGCTGAGACATGCTCTGGATGTCAGCAAGCAATGGGTTATGCCACCTAATGAAGGCATTGAGAGTGAAGGTGTTAGAGAAGACTGGGTCTGGATGAAGAGCAGCTGGGGACGCTGTGACAATTTGGTGTCCCCAGGCCCCGTCCCTGTCCCTAAAGTTTTATCTACTGCTTCTCCTTGGCATAAATAAAGTCTTTCCTTCCCATCCTGGGCTATGTCTGCCCTGCACCACTGGAAAGCTACAAACAGACCCATTTTGTGTGTCCAGCTGTGCAGCTTTCTGCCTCATTTACCTTCCTGCCCCAGCAACCAGAGAGCTGCAGCTCTTCAGGGCCGACTTTGGAGGACTTCGCAAACCGTTATCTCACAAGGGGTTGTTTTGCTCCATTCCCTTTTAAAAACAGCGAGCACATGTGGCATTCTGTGAAGCAGATGGCTGGCTTGGCTCTCAGACTGCCTGGACCCATCATCTCCCATGCACACACACATACATGTGCTTTCAGCAGCGCTGGGGATCGCGACCTTGCAGATGGTCTGGGCAAGCTCGGTGCGGGACAGATAGATGGATGGATGAAGGGAATGCTCCAGGTCATTCCAAGTGTTTGGTATTCCAGGAATCTGGGGGGATAAAGGGCTTCGTCTTGGGAGGATTTGTGATGAAATAACTGCAGGAGTTCCAGAGGGGATGTTTCACACCTGCGCTGGGAGTCAGCAGTGTGTGGAGACTGGAAAAGGCTCCAGAGAGGGCAGAGGAGGGGGTAAAGGTGGTTCTGAGGAGCATCGGGGTCATGGATGGGGGGTTCATTTGCTTTTCTCCTTCCCTCTCCCTTTGTGCTTGAGCTTGGCAGCCAGGCAGAGACACCCAGACCAGATGTCCAGGGCTGCAGGATATGACCCTTGGCTGTGCCGAGCACCATCATCCTCTCTGCCCCACTCCCCAGGTCCCCGCATCAGGGTCATGGCCGGGTTGTCCTGATCTGGCCCAGATCTGTGAGTCTGGGTCCAGAAGGAGAGGCCAGCATGGGATGCAGCTGAGTGGGATGCTGTCCAGGTGGGTGCAGCTGGGGAAAGTTTGTTTTGCAAAGCTGCTACTGTCCTGAGGCTATTAAAGGCACGCTTGGTGCATTATCTCCTATTTGGGGCCATGCTGGTGGGCCAAGCATCACAGCAAAGCCGAGAGGAGGTGCTTTTTGGGCCTTTGATAACATAATTCCAAACAGCTCTGGGGCGTATCCATGGCCTGGAGTGGGTAACTTGTATGTATATGTACATGCAGAGATTATATACAGTAGTTTCACAGATCACTTTGCTTTCTTGTTTGTGTTGCCCTCTCTGTGTTTCATTCATTGCCTTGCTTTTCTCTTGCTTTCTGTCTGCAGCGCCGAATGCCGTAGGGCCAGGACACCTCGTCTTAGCCTTTATTTGGTAAGAATTTAGAAACATTGCATATTTTGTTGTTGCTTTTCCAGTAGCTAATATCCCCTGTTTAACTACATTCCTTCCAAAAGAAAAGAGTCACAATGCAGCACAGCGGGAGGTAGCATCCATCCCCAGCCTTTGGTATGGCTGCAGTGCTTGGTACAAACCCAAGGGCCCTCTTCCCATCCTCACTGCCAGGGAAATGAGATTGCAGGAGCTGGCCAGGACCCAGGGCTAAATGCAGCTTTGGAAAAGAGTTGAGAAGCTCCTGTAAATGAAACTCAGGGAAGAAGGCTGCCTCCGAGCCAGTCCTGGCAGAGAGGCACCTACCTCTGAATGGGGCTTTTCCCTCGTGTTTTCCTTCTGGCATCCTTCTAATATGACAGCAATTAAAAGCCCTGAAAAATGGATGGAAACAATTTGGAAGAGGTCTCTATTAGATTTGCTCTCATTAGCACTGCAGGCTATTTTTTCAGCTGCTAATTGACAGCTGCCTTCCATATGCAGCATCAAAAAAAAGAAGCCCCAAGACATTACACCAGGGGTAATTTTAACCTGGGCTGTCTCTTTGGGATCACCGAGGACCATGAGAAGAGCAACATGGAGCACACCACAGCCAAGGGAATGTCAAATGCCTTGAGAAAGCTATGGGTCCCTCAAAACTTTAAGAGGAACCTTAAGGAAGGGGTTTCCTAGAATGGGTTTTTGCTCACCTGGGGAGCACCTAGAGAAGCATAATTCTAGCAGAATGGTGAAAATCCACAGAAGTGGGTTGGCCAGCAGAGCCAAAGCCTGGATCTGAAAGAGAGACAGAGATGCCTGGATGGATGTCCAGACCCTGGACGCCACAGAGTGAACAAGAGAGCTTGGAAACATGATGCAGAACTGTGTGCTCAGGATATTTATGCAGCAGCCTTGGAAAGGACTGGAAAGCTAGCAGCTCTGTATGCCGGGGTGGGCATTTCACTTATTTGTTGTTTAAACAGATCACTCATGAGCTGTTGGGTTTTCTTTAGCTGAGCTTTCTTGGCACCCAACCCAGACTTGCTAGGAGAGCTGGCTCCAAGACTTCTATGGAAAGCATAGAAGGTGCTCTCAGGTTTTGGCACAGGGTTACTTTTTAGCCATAAGAGGCTTCTGGGCAGTTGAACTGGGACCTCCTTCCTTGGGTCAAGGGTAAACCCAACACTGTGCCCCAGCAGGATGACCCACATCTGGCTGGCATTGCCTTGGATGGAAGCTTTGCTCTGGCTTTTCTTCTAGCTGGAGACTGCCGTGCACCAAAGCCATTTAGCTATTAGATGGAGACTCTAAAGAAGTCATTCCTTGGGCATAAGGAAACAATGATGGTTTCCTCAGTCTGAGGGCAGGGAGTTATCTGAAACACAAATAACCACTAAGGCCACTGATGGATCTGTTTCTATTAAAGATAAATATGTGAGAGATCAAGTTCTACAGCTAACTTAGCTAATAGTTGGCTACATCGCTGACATCTCTACATAAGCTCGGCCCTAAATAACTGAGCTTCAGAGCTGGCCAGGAGTTCCCCACTGAAATAGCTCTTTCGGGTAGACAAATGCAGTTTCTGCAGACTTGGAATTTTTCTGTAGGAAACTGTTTTGGAGAGTTCCATTTTCCCTTGGGAGCAAACAGCAAAAGATCCCACAATCCTAACAACGTTACATTTCAGTTGGGTTTCCTTCGGATGAAAGCCCTTCAGCTTGAAAAGCTTAACCAAGATGTTGAGTTTTCACCAGTGTACAGTGAGTACAGCATTAATCAGAATCCCTAAAAATGTGGCCTTGTTTCTATCCATGAGCTGTTATCCTGGCTACATTCAGGCTAAGTTTCCCATGATACTTTCCATATTCCTACTTACCTGGATGCCACAGACCATGGTCTGATGGCCTGTTGGGACAGACAGCCTTGAGAAGCCTATCCATAGCCTTGAGAAGACCAAGATCTACATCTAAATCAGTTGACAGTTACACCGCAGGAATCATATATTGGTCCAGTATAGCCCCCAAGTAGGAAACTACTGTTATTTTGGAAGATATAAGCAACCAGCAACAGGAAGAGGAATCAGAAGACAATGTTTTTCGAATACAGATGGTTTCATTTGGTGTACAGGAGCACAGGATATCATTCCTACACTGTGTACATGTCCATACGGATCAGTTAAATGGATTTAGGATATGAGTTCTCTGTCTTCTGGATATCTTGGTGTGAATTCCCATATGGATGCTTTTATCCTGGTACACAAGTACCTTCTCCTGTGCGGATAATCTCATTTGGAGGAATTTAAAATGAGACTCTACTCCTACCCTAGAATAACCATTCTTCTGGGGGAATCTACCCATACAATCCAACTAGGTTATCTACCAGCATAAGAAAGAGCTTTTGGTGAGGGAACTATGCCATGCTGGGCTGACTCATATCCCACTGAGCATCCTTGGGTGTCCAGCATGGATATAACATGGCAAGTGTGCTAAAGCACGAGCCCTTGCAGGCAGGGAGCTTTAAAGTATGCCTTCATTGGACATTGCAATTCTCCAAACATGAGGCTTTGTGGGACACGCCATGGCATTTGCAATAACACGATAACGAGGTGTAACCTGAAAATCTTACTAGCTCTCACTTGGCACTTGGTTAACTCTGCTCACTGGCCACCAGGAGGAAGACCGTCAATTCCAGTTGTCTACTGAGTCTCATCACCAAACCACACCCCTCAGTGCCACAGCCGTACATCTCCAAAGGGATGGGACACCTCCGGGGATGGGGACTCCACCACCTCCCTGGGCAGCCCGTTCCAGTACCTGACCACCTGTTCTGTGAATAAATTCTTCCCAATATCCAAATTAGCTTCACTTGAGGCTGGATGGGCAGTGGGAGAAGGACTGGGCTCTGGCTCCATCTCCATTGCTGGTGACCTTTGGGGATCACCACCAGGCTGTTTTCCCATCTGTGAAACGGGGACAAGAAAGTGTCATCCTAGAGTCAGCTGGGTTATTAATAGAGGCCTCTGGCTGAGATGTTGAAACAGCCCAGGGGATTGAGAAGCCCATTTATTCTGTACGATTCAAAGCAGGCAAATGACTCAGATTTCCTTGACGCTTTTGAACATTAAAGTTAGAAAAAAGCTTTCTCTAAAGCATTTGTCTTGAGGGAAGCAGCCATTGGAATATGAGTCTTTCTTTTTCCAAGTACAAACGAGAGCAAATTACCAGTGGAGCCAAAATGGTTTTTTTGGGGTTTTTTTTTGTTTGACTTTTATATTGAAACACATCAGATACGGATCTGAACATCAACTGCTCTGCATGCAGTATTTGTGGTAGAAAAGCAGCCGATGCAATGGTCAGAAGGAAACATTTTTGACTATATGGGATGGAAATGTTTCCATAATTTCCTGTTGAAACTGAAGGTGAAATCGATACATTCTCCCAAAATGTTTAGATTTCATTAAATTGCCATTGTTGGCCAGCTCCAATAGCAGCAACAGCGTGGGTTTGGTTTAAACAGCTAATCAGACAGAAGAGATTTTCTCCAGCATTGCCACATATTGCTTCCTAGGTTTGGCTAGGAAGGGAGTGAGGGACAAGACACAAGAAGGTCATGGCAGGATGTGGGCTGTCCTAGGCTGGGGAGCAGGGGAAAGCTGCAGGAAGGCACCCTGCAGTAGGGCCAGTGGATGGGATGCTCTGGTGCATGTTTGTAATTAATTGCGCCATTCTAATTCAGGGCAGCTGAAATACAGAGGCAGCAGAGGGCATTTAATGGGCAGTAGCAAAGCACTGTGAAAAGGGAGACTGCAGAGTGAGGAAGAGGATAAAAACAAAGCAGAAGGAATGCTAACATTTCTTGGCTTTTTATCTGTATCCCGAAAATATTTGATCACACACAGGGGCAGAGAACTGAGCTGTATAAACTCTTCCTTCGCTTCCAGCCCCGTTTTTAAAGGCAAAATGGATACATCTTGTTTTCATTCTGACTTTTACAAAATCTGATATGGTTCTACGACTTCATTAAAAAGACATTTGGAAACAAACAAACGCAAGGCTCGACCAAAATCTTTATAAGCTAATTTCTCTCCTGGAAAGATTTCGTTTTGACAAAGGGGAGTTTACCAAAGGGGAAAAAATAAATCACTCCCTTGGAAAGCTCTCAAGCAGCTCTTGTTTTCCTTTGCTTGGTGTTTACTGCACTCTCAGACATAGCAGCAACGCCAAGGCTATGCTTTTAAATCAGTGCCAAGCTGACCCCTTACCCCACCTATAGACCTGTGGCTGTGAAGACAGACTTTAACCCAGGGTTGGTGTTGGCTGAGTGCAGTAGCACTTCACCCAAGTCTTCACGTGTTATTGCTTCCTAATAAAAAATCCATGGCCAAGTAGAATCCACAGTAAACCTTTCCCTCCAGCCAGAATGGGTAATGGTGATAATTAATTCTCACCTAAGATAATTTTTCTTCTGCAGGCCGTTGGTCTGATGTATTGGAAACCCTTAAAAAATAGAGAGGGAAAAAGAGACCAAGAGCTCCACTTGCTGATGTGAGGGAAGCCAAGCTGGGATGGATCACTTTCACTTGGATGCAACGTTTTTAAATGGAATTTGTGAGCGAGATACACAGAGGGAAATTCCTAACAACATAAAAGGGAAGAAAGGATGGCTCATAAAAGAGCGATTCCCTCTGTTTTTTTTGGCAGCTCCCAATGCAAGGTTGTAAAAGGACTCCACGCTGCGCAGAAGACAATAACAAGCAGGTGTTATGGAAAATGACCCTTCCCTGAGCGGATTTATTCCTGCCATCTCGTCTGCTTCTTAAATCTGTTTTCCAATGAGCAGATGCAGCCTTAACCTTGAGTCCAACAAAAGTGTTCAGGTGCTGTGTTTTGTGGTGGAGCTCGTGTCCCTCTGCCAGCTCTGTGCCAGCAGGTGTCACGCCATGGACTTCTTCCCACCTCCCCTTGGCCAAGGTCCCATCACCTGGGGCATCCAGCCACCAGGCATAGGAGTCTGCACAGAAATCAGTTGCTTACCCCCAGAAATAACGATGGGTTGAGCATGAGTTCCCCAGATGTCATAAGTACCTTGAAGCTTACAAGGGTTCCAGTCATTCCGTTCAACGGAGGCTCTACCAGCTCCAAAAATCAGAAAGCATATTTCTCTGCTTTGTCACTGCAAGTGCAAACATGCTGAGATTTCTCCTACAAAGAAGCAGCCAGCCTTGCATAGAGGCTGGTTTTGAACACGCTACATGGGAAACTAGCTCTTAATTTGCCTACATGCAAATGTTGAGGTGCCTGCTACTCAGGCACATCTTCAACCCCATATGAATATGAAACATACAAAACAGACCAAAAAAAAACCCCCCAAAATGTGGTGGTGGGGGATATCCTGTCCTTGCGCTGTGCAAAACTCGGTTATATTAGGCCATGCTAATGAATGTAAATCTTTCATAATCTAATTTGTTTTTCCTTATGTCTGAGTTCCATGTTTTCGAACAAAATGTAGCTTTGATTGGAACCCAGAAAGGCAAAGACCAGCCAAAATTAGTAACTTTGGCTTGGATTCGTGCTGCTGTTTTCCAATAGTCTCTCATCAAAACCACAAATTAGCGCTGTGACTTGAAAACAGGCTTTGCAGATGGGATCCTGATGGTGGGGATTTTCATGCAGGCTGAGGGTGAGTCCTGCAGCAGAGCAGCAGGTTGGGGGCTGGTTTCACACCTCTCTTTCCCTCTTGCCCAATTCCAGGCCTCCCCAAGTTTCGCTTCCAGCTTTTCTCGTCCTCCATCCTGGTTTTGCCAATGGCAATAACCTAAACCAGAGGGAGTGCTTCACTTCTCAGCTTTCTGGGATGGGTTTCCAACCACTTCCTACTCAGCCTGGGCTGCTGATTGTTTTCCTGCAGCCTGCAGAGGATTCTTTGTGCGTGTGCATTGTGTCTCCTTCTACAGCTGAGCAGCGGAAATAAAACAATAACCTGAAAACACAACCCAAACCCAACCACAAAACACTTCTTGGAGACTTTTGCTGATCAAAACATTCCCCCAGGGTGAGATGAGGAAATGCAGACAGGCTCCTGGTGGCACCTCCCCAGTTTCTCTGCAACCAAGAATTTAAACATTTGTTATCTCCCGTGCTTGATGGTTCTGGTTCAGGTTCAGCTGTGAGCCAAGTTCAGCTTCTGCTGATGGGGAAAACCCTGCGGTGCAGTGCTTGCTTTGACTTGTTGCACTGACGTTGCTTTCTGCATAGGCAGGAAATCACGCATGACGGTGCTCAACCCCTCTGCATCAGTCTCTTTTCCAGCAAACAGCCCTAATCCTCTCTGCATCTGTTTGGCACAGTTGCTAAGATTGCACTCAAGTCACATTTAAGCGTGTGCCTAAGCCCTGCAGCGTACTTAATGTTTGCACAAAGGTGTTGTGCAAGAGCTGCTCGCTCCAGGTCCCATCATTCCTGAGAATTTATGTGCTGACAGAGGTTAAATAGATGGAAAAGAAACCACTGGGCCATTGAATCTAGAATAAAGCAATGATAGCACCTATAAATTAGAGCAGTAAAGGATTTGGACAGAAACAGCAATGTTAATTGCTGCAAGCTTGGCAAAAGCACCCAGATGTAATGAGGGGGTTTTTTTTCCTTCTTAAAAACAACCAATTTCTGACATTCTGAACTTGCTTTTTGCTGAAAGGGGTAGGAACCATTAGGGCTTTAAAGCAAAGAGATGGTTTCATAATGACTAATCTTTGAAAAACATGGAAAATTTTGTTCAAATAAACCAAAAGGCTGCAGTAAGCCTTCACACAAAGTTGAAATTAATCTGTCAGAAATGTTCTCTTTGGCTCCGAGAACTCACGGAAATGAGGAAATTTAGAGTTTGGAACAAAAAGCTGAATTATTAGCCCAAGGTAAGTTGTTAATGAGTGCTAAATATACATGTCAAGGAAAGATATACAAACTGAAAGTGGCACTTCTCAGAGATTATGTAGGGTGGGAATAGTGATAAATTAAACCCATCAAGCTGCCCTTTGACATAGCCCAGTGTCATTAGAGCCAGCAAGTTGCAGTCCTGCTCCCATGGCTTCGCCTATTCCTCCCACTCTCATCTCCCTGTGCCCACAGCTGCCCATTGAATTCTACCCCCTGCGCACCCAGGGCTGAGACCCACAGGTGGTGACCTTTCTGCTCCTGTTTGTGTGTTTTTATAGGGGTGAGGGATGGGTTGGAAGCACATGTTGCCTTCTGCTGTTGGCTCAGATATCCCAGCAGCCGCTGTGCGGGCTCCTTTGAACTGTGATTTATCTGCAGAAGAGTATGGGGGGATGCCCCAGTCACACTGTTTAAACCAGACCTGCCAACCAGGCTCTCCTTTCAGTTCCCTGTGCCCCTGAGACTATACAGGTTTGGGCTTAGTTGAAAGGCATTGCCCGTGCCAGGGGATTTGTCATCTCTTGAGCCCTGGAGATGCAGGACCCCAGCACAGGCACAGCTCCTGCTTGAAGGGGTTGAAGAACCTCAGGCATTGTTTATTTTGGATGCCGGGAAATGGTAATAAATAGGGCCGAAAAGCAGCATGTGTGAGCACTGAGTCAGCTTTGGACACCAGCAAAAGAGATGATCTCAGAGTGGAGTGGACCTTGCTAAGGCTGCGGGGCAGGACGTCAAATCAGCCTCCAGGGGACATCTAACCCCGGTCACAGAGCCTTGTGCTGGGCTTTGGGACCCTGATTTCATCCTGCTGCTGTCCTGTCCCTAAAGGAGGATTTTTACTGCATTTGGTTTTCAGTCATCTGACGGATGTGGTCTAAGTCGCCTTCCCTGTGAGCAATTTCCAAGCTGGACAGGGTGCCCTCAGGCTTTTAACTTCTCCTTCCAGCCCTCCAGATTTTATTCATGGAATAGCTTGGGTTGGAAGGGACCTCAAAGATCATCCAGTTCCAAATCCTTGCCCCTTACCTTTGGGCACTTTTTGGCATTGCCGTAGAGAATCTCCTGCAAAGTGCTGCCTGTGGGTGTCTTCCAAGCTGATGGCTGTTTCTTGGGCAATCCAGAAAACATCCCTCAGTGTGTCCCCATATAGACTGCCTGCAGCTGCTCTGCTCAGCAAGGAGATGGGAAGCGTGAGAAAACCTGAGCTCTGGACTCAGGTTTCACAGGGCTGGGAGTGAGAGGGCCACTATAGGGTGGGGAAAAGCCACCCAGTCCTTCGTATATTTAGGAAAAAGGGGATGGAAGGAGGGATGCTTCACAGCCTGGATAGGGAGGGACTGAATGCCCCAGCTCCAGGAGCACAGTCGTAATAGGGGTATGAAGTTAAAGGAAGGGATTTGAGGGATTTAACCTGCTCCTGCTTTATTTAAATCATGGGCAGCCTGGAAAGATACTTTATTTTTTTAAGAAAGGGGAGAAAGCACTACTCACTTTTCACAGAAGGGACACACCGGATAGAGAAGAGCACATCTGGTGAGGGGAACCACGAATCACCCACCCATCAGCCCAGCTACCTTTGCAGCATGGCAACACTCCATTTCTTGCTCAGAAAATCCTACTTAAAAAACTTAGCGTGGGATGTTGTACGTAATTGTTTTTACGTGGAGGTTATAGAGAAAAGGGATGGAAAGCAGCCTGCCAACACATTGCCATGTGTTGGGTATCCCTCCCTCCCTACACTACCACTGCCTATGGGGACAGGGATGAGGTTGGGGTGCTCCAGTCTGTGCACATGGGACAATCTCACAGCAGCATCACGATGCCATCCTATGGCTGTGACGTGCTTTGGATGTCACACGGAGCCAGGTACAGGGCAAGAGATACGATCCAAGCCAACCTCGTGCTTCTGCCATGTATCCTTTTTTCCCCATTAAACAGGATTTTGTGATTATTATAGTTTTTCTGCTAGGATGAGAGTCTTTAGCATAGCAATCAGATGTGCTCAGTGTTTGAAAACAAGAGCTGTGAGCCTGCACTTCTAATTTATGTACAGGATTTTACCATTTGGATGAGCTCGTGTTGTTCCCCTATCCCCTCCAGGCTGAGGACCCCAGGGTCAGGCTCTGTGTGAGCTGCAGCTGAGCAGCTGTGAGCAACTCCCATTTTAGGAGAGGAGGAAGAAGCATCCTGATAGCAACAGAAAACAAGCGGTGGAGGATGCCATTGCAAACAACATGTTTTTTTGGAAGGGGCTGACCAGGATTCGCTTGAAGGCCAAAATCCCTTTCATCTGTAGGCTGCATTTTCTTCTCCTGCTTTATTTCTTGTTGCATGACAATGTGCTCAAGAGAAAAAAGCTATGGGCAGACCATGATAAACTGAGTCTCCTCCGTCTTTCTTCCAAATCCTCCAGAGGTATTATTTCATCCTCCTCACGATATAGAAATAATATTTACCTCAGCTGCAGCCAAAATACAGCATCCGCAGTGCAGTGAATGCGTGCACGTCTGTCACACATCTGGATGCCTGGGATGATGGAGGAGAGTGCAAACACAGCCCTGTAATGTGAATCTAGCAGGAACGGCTGGCCACCACCCAAGGAAAATGGCCAACCCATCAATACGGAGCGAAGGCGGTGGTCAGCCCTCACCCCATGCGCTCACACCGTGCCTGCCAAAGCAAACTGCCTGCCCTGACCCTGCCTGAGATTCCCAGCACAACCACGGTTCTGTAAGCACGCCATGGCGATTCTGGAGCTATCTCAAAACATAAATAAAATCATTGTGATGGGAAAGCCTTAAGACGGAGCGGTCTGTGCTGAGCGTTTCCCATCTCCTCCTCACACAGAAGGATGTGAAGCTCCCAGGCTTCTTTCCCAAGGTCTGAGACTAAACGCAATGGACCCACCTCCTCCTAATGCCTTCCACGTAGAGATACATGGCTGCATAAGACCACGGCCCCATCACCACTCAGTTCTGCCTATTTACCTCAGTTCTCTCAAGTAAACACAATCCTGGAGCACATAATGAAAGAGTAAAGGCATCTCTAGAGAGACAAGAGGTAAACACAGGTATTGCTAGAGATTTTCCATTTTTTAGCACCTAAATTTCTCATTTTCTCCCTGAGAGCATGGGACTTAATCTTCATTGCTTGTAGACTTCACTTGTGTAGCTTGCAAGGGTCTTTTAATCTGGTAGAGAGGCAGGCAACAAAATCTGAGCCTACGAAGCCAGTCTGACAGAAGGGAATTATGCAGCGAGTTGACGTGATGGAGCTCTCTTATTAGCCGGAATGGTTATTTTGACCTTGTTTGTAGCCTGAAAAAGAAAAAAAAAAGAGAAAAAAGAATTATAACAATGTGATAAATTTGGTCTGAGTGTTTGGATAGTTTGTCAGATTAGGAACTCACTCTGGACACATCACTGGAAATGCTCCTATCGTTTTGATTAAGCAGTTTCTGTAGCCAGTAATTTTCTTCCATCAGTGTAATAATTATTGTGCTTAAGAGGTGTTTGGGAAAAGGAGGAAAGTCAGCAAAATGAGGTGTCAGGCTGAGGACAGCTAGGCTCAGGTGGCAGTTCTTTGAGATGTCCATAGCCTGTCCTGGTGGATAGTAAACCACCTTGCCCACGCCTGGTTGTGTGAAGGGAAAAGAGGCCAATGACTGCTTTGATTTTAGCAAGAAGTAATGCTTACCTCCATTAACTCCAGCTCTTGGTTTGCTCAGTCAGTCACATTCTCCAACGATATTAGCATGACTGGTCAGAAATAAATCCAGCAAATATTTTGAGCATTCATTAATGTTTGCCTTCTTGCCACCAAAGACCCGTGGACAGGAGGCAAGAGACACGTTGCCTCACTCACAGAGTCTGCAGTTAAAACATTTTGGAGGCCTTCAGATGTTGGCTATTGGGAAATCAGTAGATCTGCAGACTATTTGGGAAGCTCTTTAGTGAGAAGTAGTGCTGATAGGTGGTTGGTTGGACTGGATGGCCTTGTATGTCTTTTCCAACCACAGTGATTCTACGATTCTCTGAATGAAAACTTCAGCGGGTCTTTGGTTGCTGTTCAAGAACCAAGATTGGAGGCAAACATCTCACTTTTCCAAAGCTCTCGCAACCACCTCCTCCACACAGCTCAGAGATGTCTTTGCTTCTCCTTGCCAAGCCTTGGGGTGGTTTCACAAGAGCTACATAACCGTATCAGTGGGAATTAATGCCCGTCTGTTTGAGGCATACAGTGCAGTGCTCTTCATAAAAACAAAACTGCTAGCTCAAAACTGAGCAGCAAGGGAGTGGAATTATGAGAAGCAAACACTAAAATGCTAAGAAAAAGAGAATTTAATATCGCAGCTGGTGATTTTCTAATTAAAAAATCTTTTGAGGAAAAGGAACATAGGAAAAAGCACAGAGTAAATCCACACTAATTCTTTGCAATGACTCAGTTCCTATAACTTGTGAATTAGCTGAAAAGCAAAATAATGGATCATAGACATGATTCTGCCATTGAATAACTGTAGCCTGGTTTATAACCACTCTTTCCTGAATATAATTTTATTTTCCTAAGCAGAGATGGCAAGAACAAGACCCTTAAAATGATAAAGCCTACACAATGCTGCAATTATTTTTTTTTTTTTTCTCAATGAAATGAGATGTGGGTTTTAGGAAAGAAACAACATATCATAGGTTATTGCTGCTAGTTAATACAGACCTCACTGGACAGTTTTCCACTGTAAAATGATGTACTGTGAAGCTATTTTGCTTTTTGAGAGCATTGTATTAGTACCTATGGTTTTATCTATCTACAGCTTCGATTTTATCAGAGTATTTTATCTTCTACATTTAAGTTTTATGTAAACTTAAATAATTCATACTAACATAACACAATAGAAATCCAACTATTTTGATTGGTGACTGATTTTTTTTCCGCTTTAAAAATCACTCTGTAGGCAAATTTGAGTTTGATAGTCCATTTTGGCACAGAAGGAACACAAATTTTCCTTCAAATTCCTTTTCAAATTACGAAAATTCGAATAAAAGACAAAATCTGGTTCCCACGTGTCTCTTATTTTTAACACGATGATGCCTTCAGTATGGTGTATCTTCACATCATGCAAGATTAACTCAGATTGGCTCGGATAGGAGCAGTCCATGAATGCTATGATCTAGATGGAAGGAAAAGCAAAAAGGCAACCAACAGAGCACGTTGTTGGCAGAGCTGTGGATTCCATAGGGAGGTCAGAGTTAGGTCTATTTTCTTTTTGTCATGTCTTTATTAATGACATGAAAATGCATCAGGATGCAGTAGTAAAACAAGGAGAGGTAAAAAAAAATTGCTAGTGCAGCCAATAGCAGAAAAATAGTATTTCTATGAGGTTACTACTTAGACGACACCTGAAATAGCATGTTCCTTTTTGGGCACCCAACTCTGTAATTTGGAGGGAGCTCTTAGAAGAACAACAGCTATGGTGGAGATGGAGGTGTTGAACTTGGCTCAAGGAAAGACTGGCTGGAGTAACAGGCTGCAAGTGCTTAAAGAAAACAAACACACTGGGAGAAATCCTGACCTTGTCAAAGCTGATGTCGAGACTTCCACTGACTTCAAGTGCAGCCAGGATTTCACACCAAGGAGGAAGAGGAATTATTTGGTGGTGGAGAAGGCTACATGCAAGGGATGCAAGTAGAGGAAGTGAAATATGAGTTCAGTATCAAGGGAAAACAAGGCAATAGATTTCAGTTTTGTCTGAAGGCAGCAAATACAGGGTGCCAGCAAAACGTTGCAGAAAGAGCCAACTGCAGTTTTGTAATCCTTTAATTAGAACAAGGTTAAATAAAACCAGTGTTACATATTCAGCTCTGAAGAGTGGAGGAAAATTGAATGCTAGCAAAAGCAATGCTACACCCCCTGCAGCCAAACTCCCAACTGTAGCAAGAGGCAGCGTCTCCCCAGTTTAGGCACAGATGGTTTTATATGAG
>JACDJE010000675.1:163475-215398 GCA_016647715.1 Pavo muticus | reverse complement strand
ATCTTCCCAAGAGGAGAATTGGTTTTACAGGTATGCATGTTGAAGGACCTGGGCTCAAGTGCTGAGGTACCAGCAAGTTTTAAGAGATACACCCTTTCTTATCAAATTTGCAATTCTACATCAAAAATATCAAATGTATTTTTGTTAACAGCCTAATGTTTATGTTTTGCATGATCCTTGTGATTGAAAGGATTGACCAGAAAGACAGTGAGTCTTGGTCTTAAGATTGAAAACACAAGTCATTCCCATAAGTTTTGCAATAGCTTCTTCCAGTGTTTAATTTCCTTCAGCTAGAAAGATACCTAAAACTGATAAATGTTGATGATGATTTGTTTTTATCTCTGTCTTTCTGGTTCCAGTTCTTCCCCCTGCCCACTTGCCCTCAGAATTTTCTTTTGCAATCATGTCGGATTTTTGTTTTCATCTCTGTTTAGAGGGCTTCCTCCTCTAGAAGACTTTTGTTCTTTCAGTCTGCACAACACCAAAGCAGCTCTCCTCCGTGCAGCACATTATTTTTTTCCACTCTGTGTTCTGAAGCAGCCATTAACTCTGCATTGAGAGATTTCCCAGAATGGAGGTCCTGAATTACTAATGCACATGTAGACATTCAGAAAATGTGCTCTATGAATTTCAAATAGCATCTAATTTGACATTATGGCCTATTCAGCATGCAGTTAGCCTTGGGTAACAATCACAGTCCATGGTCATGTTGTGATAAGAATTGTACAATTGCTTTGCTAGATTCAAACCTCTTGTTCCAGTCTAACATAAGAATGTAAAATCATTGTATTGGAAATTTCTCAACAATTATAAATCCTTTTGAAATAAACTAATATTTGTTTAAGGAACAAGGTCCTTTTACATGTCTCTGATCATCATAGCAGAATTATTTTAGCTGCCTTTCTCTGAGATTGAAATGCAAGAACAGCGTAGTCTCCTTTCACCAAACATCAGCCCACATCTTGAGAATCGTTGCAAGGGGATTTGTGCCAGAGACGTTTATGGAAACTGGTTACAACGATCACTGTTAACCAATGTTAAAAATATAAATAAATAAATAAATGCAGAGACATTTTGAGAATGATACAAAACAACAGATATTCTAGGTTAAATTATTCAGTGCTGTCTTTTACTTCCTTATGCGTTCTATGGAAACATTTGCAGCATTTCAGCTGAGATGCTGAAAGAGGGACACTGGCTTTGCTTCTACTTTTCAATTCTACTTGAAGCCTGCAAGATGAGTGGATTCCTGCACCATACAGGCACCCCTAGGAAACTGCTTGGATGTGGATTTTGTTGCCTGTACATACTGAACTCCATGGGTAATTGTTCTAAATTCACAAAGATTAAAAAAAGAAAAGGAGAAAAAGGAAAAAGGAAAGAAAAAAGAAAAAAAATAGAGAAATAGTACATTAACTAGAGTCTCTATAACATAGCATCACTTTTTTTTTTCCCTCTCTAATTTAGTAATTACAGGAATCATCGCACCCCAGACTGACTCTTCTGAACATCAGACTTCTCATTGTTTGGAGTGGTTTGACATTAAAATACATTCATTGACTTGCTGCAGAGCTGAGACACCACGCACGATTCCCCATGTATCTTTGTTTAGTGGCTCTGCACAACAGATGGAATTTTATGTCATGCGGCATTAGGCTACTGTTAAATTTTAATTTCAATTAATGGTCTTTATACTCTTTCTTTATGCACACCAGGGATATTTTAGGCATCCATTTCCCTTCTAATTAGCTTTTATTGCTGAATTCATTCTGAATCTCTGGAAGTCATTAGATTCTCAAACATTCACAGATGAATTTACTTACTCTCTAATAAAATTAATTAGTACCTGACAAAAAATGGCTAAGTTTGGTCTACCTTTTTACATATAGGTAAGTACAGAATGTAGCGGATGCATAGAAGCAGTAGACAATCTCTTCTTATTTATTTTTTCTTCCTCCGGTATTTACTTTCATCCTTATTACTACCATCACGATCCCTTGGATTGATCCTTTGCCTACTTGGGTGAAAATATAACTCCGTTCAAGTGCTTTGTCTCCTAGATTACGGCACAATAACAGTTACTCACTAATCTCTCTTAAAAAACTGTTGTGTTTCCTTGGAATATGTAAAACTACACAGAGTCTTAAAGCCTAACACGCTGGTCATTTCCACAGAGACAACTGGAGAAACAGGGATTATATAGGCTGATAAGTCATAGTAGGTATAAAAAAATATTTCATTAGTCTGTGTGGAAGAGAAAACAAACAGTATAATGCAAGGAAGAAAAGTCAAAACCTACTTTTTTTGCCAGTGAGTTACTAGAGGAAAGGGTCAAACAATTTCAAACTTCTGGGGAAAAAGAATGTGGTGCAGTGCACACTGGTATGACTGCTTTTTATATTTTTTAACATCTGGATAGTTGCTTATAAAAGCCCTGTGGTTGCTTTATGGCACAGCAGCATTAAGCTCTAATTTATCATTGTGCTATAAAGACAAAAATTGAAGAATATACCCTCAGGGAAGAGGTAATGAAAGACTTCTTGTATGGATTACAGAAGAATATTTATGACACTAGCTTAGAGTCTGCGACAACTTTAGTGGTAACTTCCCATTTTAAGTTACATGTGATTATATGGATCCGGCATAACATTAATAATTGGTAAGGTATCCCAATATTTGTAAGATTCAATTGCACATTGCATGTAGTTTATTTTTACTTTTAACACTCTCTAATGTTATTAAAATATAAAAAGCCCTGTTTTTAAAAACTGATTTTTAACATGTTAAAGTACTCCTATTTATGTTTCTTAATAAATAAAAAGGTATATTTATACTAGAGGCGCCAGGTGTCTCTGGCATTATTAATTTCATCTGAATCTGGCATTTCCAAAGACCCAGCTACTCAGAGGCAATGCACCTTCCTCACAGACAAGGCATTACAACACACATGTAGCAACAGCCTCTGGACTTTAGCAAATGGACAAATACTGGTCTAAATACCAATCAGAAATGGTAATACAAAGTAAATGATGTCACTGGACACTTATGTATGGAGGTGAAAAGCGATAGTATAAGGATAATAATTAACTCCAAGTTTCCTGCTCAGCAGAAGAGGAAGAGCAGAAGTTTTGACAAGAAAAGGACTTTTGAAATTTGCATACATATTTAACATTTCCCTGGTTTAGCTTTGTAATAATAGTTAATTTTTTCCCCCTTTTGAATTGCCCATGAGGCTTTTGGGTTTTTTTCCTCCTGATTTCTCTTTTTTTAATTAGAGCTAACATGATAGACCTGAGAGCAGAAGAGCCTGACCTCGTTCAGCCAGTTCCCCCTAGGCTCTTCCCACTTGGCTGCTGTCTGCCCCTGCAGAGCCCAAGCCCCTTCCTCCTGCAGCGGGGCAGGTGGCTGGCAATAAAACCTGGCTTCTGTGTGTGCTCATGGAACAAATGTTTAGATCAAAAACTTGTACAAGATAAATGGGCACATTCTAAAGAAATGCTTCACTTAATGTCATACGTATTGAAAGAGACAAACTGCACCTCAGAGCAGAAATCCTCTGGAGATGGGTTAATTGTTCAAGGATGCTTAAGTACATTTAAGAAGATCAAATATTTTTTCTCCATGGAGACCTTACTCCAGCATTCTCTCAGAAAGGCTGAAAACTCTTTACGGACTCAAATATGAAACAGACAGGAGTAAGGGCGCATACTGTGTATGCATCTCAACAGTTATTGGTTACTTCAGTGGGAGGGGAGAAAACAAACGTAACAGAGCACTACAAGGTGGTGTGGCCAAGTAGCTACGTACATTATTAACCAGTTCAAACCAGTCACCAAATTAACTATTTAAATGAGTATGAGTCGATTTCTCCTGCTATAAATAAACAAATATACATATATATTTAAATCCCTTCAAGGTCATTTATGAAGAAAATTTTTTATATTCTGGATCATTTTCCATACTCCATCCTTTTCAAGCAGAAAAACTCTTTCACTATATGAGTAAAAAATTCTTTAATCATTCTGTGGTAAATGAGGAACTTAAAGCACTTCACTAATCAAAGTTTTCCGTCAGCGAGGGGCAATTTCAGCTTAGATAAATAATGAACAAAAATTGTAAAAGATCTTACAATTCACTTGATCACGTGTGAAGTTTTTTTTTCTAATTACTAATACTGTAACTCAATATAAAAGTCAGTACAGAAGTAACTTGAGTAATTAGATCACTCAAGGAAATTAAAAGGCCAAATCTGCTTTTCCTTTCGTGAAAAACCAATGGAAACAAAAGCAAGAATGATTTCCAATGGTATTTTCTTAAGTTTCTTCATTATCATTTCCAGGCAGTGCTTTGTCAGAAGATTAAAACAAAATTAGATTTATTTATAGAAAATGTTTAAAAATGCATGGTCATGGAGCATGGCACAACCTCATTTTATGTTATTCAGACTCGTAAGATGTGAAATAAAACGATATTTTCCACCAATTCAACCTTCCGAAAAAGGAAATGCTGACTAAAACAAAAGATTCATGTTAAACAGATGATTAGAATAAAAGGATCATCTGAAGTATGCATGCTAATTGAAAAGCATTCATTTTTTTTTCCTAAAAAGCTATTATGCGCTTTCATCTAGAGTTTTTCTTTTCATGGGTTCTCGGGTTTTTTTTTGTTGTTTTTTTTTTGCATAAATAAGTTTCAACAATGGGTGATACAGATTTATTTATGAATTTTTTAGACTAGAATTTTAAATAGTCTTCAGAATTCAAGATGGTCAAAAATGAAATAATAAAAATAAGCCACCTGCTCCCATTAACATACCTAATTTCTTCTCTGCTTTATGCAGCCATTTTTCCTGTAAACATGTTTCACATGTAAATATTCGAGCTCAAGCCTGTTTCCTCTTAGTTTTTTGATACTCTTTAGTTTCTCACAACCTTCACTCAATCCTTATTCGAGCAAAAATTCCAAGAAGGTTAAAGATTTTTAAGACTGTTGAAGTTGGTTTTCTTTTTTCTTCTTCTTCTTCTTTTTTTTATGAAGTTGTACATTCAAGCTGTACATGAAAATTTTGCTTTCAAGCACTGATTGAATTGTTCACTTAAATTTTCAAGCACTTGCCTTTGAAACTCTCAAAGCTGCTTCTGCTGCTAGTGGGCTATGTAGTCATTTCTCCACAGAAACAGATGAGCTGTGGCTGTGTGTCATCGGTATCCTTTCATGCCTTTTTTTTCCTTCTACAGCTTTTGTTAGGGATTGTTTTATTGTGTCAGTGACTAACAGGCCTCCTTGGATTGTGATCTTTTATTGCCTATTCCTGCCAGCTGCAAAAATACTGGCTTCCTTTTTTAATCATTAAATGAATTGTTGCTGAAATGGGGAATGCTACAGTTCCTCTACATAACATTCTCCAATCAGAAAATTATAATTTCTCAGATGCATTAGCACAATATACTAGGAAACAGCTGCATAATTTAACTTAATTGTTAAGCAATACCTCATTATAGCTAGACAGTAAATTCAGCAGTTTGCATTTTTTTTGTGTGTGCCTCTTCACTTTTCAGTGCTTGCATTATGTTCTCTTTTCATCTGTCTTTCTCCTCCCAAAGGTGCTCAAAAAAACATTTTAAACAAAAATGAACTTAACCTTCTTTAAGAACCAGCTTAAATTTGCAGTAGATCCCTAAGATATAAACTTGTAGGAAAATAGGCCTTTCTAGACATTCCTGGAAAGTCTGGTTACAGAGACACCTCCTTCTTAAACGAGATCAAAAAAGAATTCTCCAGAACCCAAGAGCAAGTAAATATTCAGATTTGAAATATGTTCCAATTTCTAAAGGCCTGTGATAGCAATAAATATTGCTCAGCAGGGTATAGGTGGGACATTGCAAGAGGAATGCAATTCAGTGGTATCATAGAATAGAGTCATAAAATGGCTTGGGCTAGAAGGGACGTCATGGAACATCATCAAGTTCCAACCCCATTGCCACAGGCAGGGCCTCCAGCCTCAGATCTGGTACTAGACCAGCGTGCCGAGGGCCCCATCCGATCCACTCCAGGGATGGAACATCCACAACCGCTCTGGGCAGCCTGTTCCAGCACCTCACCACTCTCTCTGTGAAGAACTTCCCCCGATATCCAATCTAAACCTTCCCTCCTTGAGCTTAAAACCATTCCCCCTTGTCCTATCACTGTCTACCCGAGTAAAAAGTTGACTCCCTTCCTTTTTATCATCCGCTTTTAAAAACTGGAAGGCTGCAAAGAGTTCTCTTCGCAGCCTTCTCTTCTCCAGGCTGAACAAACCCAGCTCCCCCAGCCTGTCTTCGTAGAGAAGCTGCTCCAGGCCTCTGACGTGTTTGTGGCCCTCCTCTGGACGCTCTCCAACAGCTCCACATCTTTCCTGTATCGGAGACCCTGACCTGGACGCAGTACTCCAGATGGGTCCTCATGAGGGCAGTACACAAAGGGACAATCACCTCCCTGTCCCTGCTGGCCACCCCTCTTCTGTTGGAACCCAGGATACCGTTGGCCTTCTGAGCTGCAAGAAGACAGTGCTGGTTCATGTTCTCTTTTTCATCCACCAGGACCCCCAACTCCTTCTCAGCAGGGCTACTCTCAAGGAGTTCTTCTCCCAGTCTGTATACATATCTGGGATTACTCTGACACAAGTGCAAAACCTTGCACTTTGCTACGTTGAACCTCTTCACCTTCACACAGACCCACCTTCTGAGCTTGTCAAGGTCCCTCTGGTTGGCATCCCCTCCCTCTAACGTGTCAACCGCACCACTCAGCTTGGTGTCATCGGCAAATTTGCTGAGGGTGCACTCAATTCCATCGTCGATGTCATTGATAAAGATGTTAAAGAGCCCTGGTCCCAAGACAGACCCCTGGGGTTTAGCAGCTAACGTACACTTTAGAAGTTTAAAACAGTATGAGAGGAGAAACCATTTGCATTCACTGGTAGCTCATCTTCATGTAAAAGAAAATGTAATTGTTTACTCAAACTAGATCGGGCAATGTTGACAGGCTAACACTATCTCTTCTCCAGATATTTGGTGGATCATATATTTTGTGCCATTCTTCGACACGTCTCAAGGTTTCATCCCAAAACAATTTATTTTGTCTTAAATCAGTACTTTATGAATCCATTTGAATTTGTTATGCATTTATATTTGAATCCAGTAGAAACTCAGCTATTTGTGTTATGTGCTCATGTGTCTCCACGTGCTGATTTCTAACTGCTGTGCAAGTTATTAATTCACTAGTTTCTCTGGGTTGAAGGAGGAAAAAATCAACTCAGTTTCTATATTAGATGTAATCTGCGTAGCCATGTTTCAAGTAACTGTTCCAAACATGCATCACCTTTATTGCTGACATTGTTTAACAATGCTTTTAGGTTTCTCTAAAATATTTATTTTGTATCATACAATAAAAATACAAAAACACATTGGAATTGCTAATAATTTACAGATACGTTATCAGGTCATGGTGCTGCTGCTGGTTCCTCTCTGGACCAGAAGTTTCCTAATGTTCTGGAAGTGTATCAAGGCTGACAGTGCTATGACAACTAGGAATAGCACACTGTGCTTTGGTTTTAGCTTTTCTTCATTTCTCTCCTGTATTCTTAATCAAGGGTTTATATAGTATCTAGGAGAAGGAAAACATTTTACCAGAATGGTGATTCTCACCCTCTAGTTCCTCCAACTGTTGAAAATAAGGAAGATAGATAGACAGCATCTCCCTTTGAAAGTCTACTTTAAGTCGAAGATAGATAGAATCTCCATTTGAAAGTCTATACTTTGAGTCATGCACAAAGGATACAGAACTCAGTTTGGGTGAGTCCAGAACAGTAAATATTAAGAAGAACTGTTTACATTCCCCTCTGTAAGTTAGGGCTATTATAGAGATGTACTCAAGAGAGAGAGTAGGAAAACTTCAGTGACCTTTTTTCTTGCTGGTCCTATGTAGTATGAGCAATCACTAATTAAAACTTTTCTGTAACACTAGTCAAACATGAGAAAAAAAGTTTAAAGGTTGGGCCTCTCTAAGAAGGTTTTTGATTTTGGTTCTTTTGTTCTTGCTCTATTTTGTTTCTTTTGTTCAAGGAGATTAGAATAAAATCGTTTACAAGAAACAGCAATACTAGAAATCTGAAAGTGTTTAGTCAGAACATGTAATTATTGATAATACTCAATCATACCTGTAGTTTCTGCTCTGTATAATTCTCCGCATACTAGTTTCTAATAAATACATCATTTCCAAAAAACAGTTATAGAGAATCAGATTTTTAGCATATTTATAACAGATAAATAACAGCATCGTAATCAAATCTGATGCTTTTTTTCCTGATTGATGAACTTTTTCATACAGCCTGATTTCAATTGGTAGTTTCAAGCAGTTCACACCACCGCAGTGGCTTTTTTTGCTGTGCAATATCAGCATCAATTGATTCTGTTTTCACTGATATCTGTGTGTTAAATGCGGAGTTATTGACCTGAAACTGATGTGTAGTGGGAAGTTTCTTTAGCACAATTACATTTTTTCCATATTGTGAACAAATACGCAAGTCTTGCTCATTCTCCTTCATGATGTAATCAAAGATACCTTATCTCCACAGCTGGACTGTGGTAACCATTATCTGACAGTTCAGACTCTGCTACTCGGTGGTGAAAACACCAAACTGTGTATTAATATACAATTATACAGTAAAATATTTCTGTGGTGATTGCTAAGGGGGGTAAATAATTATCTTCCTAACCTGGTCATCTAATTAAGTAAGCAGAACTGGGATCATTATATTCAGTTCTTAAGAGAGCTTGCTGTTGATAATTACAGGAGGATAGAAGAGAAACAGGCTTGACAGTTGTTGTTTAAGGGAAAAAATATCTCTACTGCATTGAGCAAGGGAAAATAAAAGATCATCACAAATAAATTGTAAAATTTAATTTACAAATGTACGATTTCTGTTTCTTTGCAAAAGATGCACCGATCGCATTGGAGTGCTGTAGGCCTGAGCCTTCAGATCGGACTCTAATGTCCACATCCATATATTGTTCATGGTTTAAGTATGAGATTAATCTCAGTGCTGGGGACAGCAGAGGTGAGAAGGAGAGATCTCCCTGAGGAAGGCATCCTGTAAGAAGGAAGTTCTTGCACTCTGCTTCCATCCTGCTGAAACAGGCCCCTTCAGGCAACATTACATGTCATATATTCTTATACATGCTTTACACATATATACTAATTACATATTCTTAGTGTATTTGAGCTACTGTGAGCACTTCGGTCATGTTATCTACAGTTTTTGTTTCCTTGTTCCAAATAGAAATATATTTTTGACAACATCAGGCTCCCGTCACTGTTATTTCTCAACATGATTCAGTTGGTCTGAACGTGATATAATGAGCCTGATTCTGTATTCGCCGTTCCCAGTTAAGATTCAAGAGCGGCTCAGACAGAGAAATTGCACCTGTTTAACTGGGAGATGAGTCAGGTCTGCTGTTGAAATGACAGAGAAGGACAATAACTTAGCAAATTGGAAGAAGCTAAAGAGTGACAGCTATTGTTTTTTAAACCAGTTCCCCCTAGAAAACTGTTTGTCAATCATCCGCTGGAAAAAATATTTACAAATGCTTCTAGCAAAAATTGTGGGTCTCCTTACAACAGAAAAAACAATTGCATTTCTGTGGTCAGTATAGCAGCTCTGAAAATAACATCTAAATACAGAAATAAATCTGAAATGCAAAAGCAAAAAACAATTATTTAAACAAGTGTACCTGATGCCTAATATACTAATGTAAACAATAACTCCATTAGCATATTTTGTGGTTCCTTGATACCCAACCACACTTATCAACAAAGAGCTGAGTCTTCTTTCTGCATGAATTAACCTTCATTTTTATCTCTCTGAGTTTTTGAATGGCAAACACTGTAACAATGGCTGAGATTAAAATGTTAGCCTGAAGTCAGATACCCGATACAATGGATAAATCTTTAATTTGCTTTTAAATTGCTTAAATGATGTTACATTCAAATTTTTCTGCACGGATGAGCATTAATTCATCCAGAAATAAATGTTGCCATGTTTAATTCAATACTTTTAAAAATTTAGTTATTAAAATATTCTAATTTAGCATTTCCTTTGGTAGTTTATGTCTTCCTCAGTATGAAGATGCATCAACAGGCCTTGACAAAGAGATTAAACAAAGCTGTAAAAATTTTGCCAGAATGGAGTATTTGCTTTCATTACAATAGCTTTTAACACAGGAAACTATGACAAAAAGGAGTACATAATTCAGGAGCAGGTTAATACTGTCTCTTTTTCTGAAACAGGTCATTGATGGGTGGGTAACAACTAATACAGAGGGTTCTTTAAGTGTAGCAGGTTTAACTCTCTAATTTGTCACTAATTTGATACTTAAACTAGCAGATGTTCTTACTTGAATAATAAAATGTTGATCCTCAATGAGAAAAGTGATGATCAAATGCCTTATGAATCAATTTTGTTTCATGATTTAAAAAAAACATATTTTTACATTTTGAAATTGTGGAGAATTTACGAACTCCTAAACTGCTCCAAAAATATGCTGACTTGAATAACTGACAAATGAGTATTTCCATAAAATAACGTGAATCAGCTTTAAGATGATATTTACTAAGGAAAAAACAGGAATGCTCACTCATTGTGTGTATAAAAAACCTTCCACTATGGGCAGAGAATTCCAGTGGTTTAGCTTTACTTCTCATACTAAATCGTTCATGTTAAACAGCCATGTTCTCTAAAATATTGTGCAATTACTAAAAATGAATCCTTCCCTACAAATCAGGGAACTCAACATTTTTATTTCCTCTTGTATAATTTAGCTTCATAAATGTTCATTTTCTTTATAATAGATAGCACTCCACCTTTCTGCTTGTGCCTTAGATGTTCGAAGGCAGTCTAGTAGCACTCTAAATTGAGTTGCTGGGTTTTCTTAAGGGAATATGCTATTCTGAATGGTTTGGGTAATAAGGAGGAAAAGACTTTTTGAGAAAATTCAAGAACTTTCTTCCTCGCTTCAAATAAAAATACGTGATTTTAATCACAGATGTATCCCTGCTGCCCTGCTACTCCTGATAAAATATCCCAGCTCTCTTATGTCAGCTCTTAACCGGGCTGTAGGAATCTTCAACCAAAACCATTTTTTTTTTCAAGCTCAGAAATTATAAAGAGAAAGCTGTATCGGGTCCAGGACCCAGATTTGGTTTGTCCCAAACACATTTTTAGCCTGCAGGTATATGACATTCATCCAGCAATCCTAGAAAATTACCTATTCAACAGAGTACTCAAGGTCATGGGAAGCAGTGGGTCATTTCGTTTCCGGCCAGAGCTGTTTGAGCATCATCTGTTAGAGCATTCTTAATTTTGGTATTGGCTGTTATTTTGCAGCAAATGTTATTACTTCATTTTAGTGCTTGGTTTGCTCATGTCACAAGAAGCAATCTGAGAGGGGACAAAGATTCATTAGGACCTGCAGCTTGCAGGTCCCTTAACTATGTGCAGTTGCTGTAAGTCTGTTGGCTCACTCTGATGCCGTCAGATAAGACCCTCTACTGTTGGCCATCTTAAGGCAGCTTCAGTGACGGGTTTGCACAGATAAGCAACAGTATCAAAGAAAATCCCAAGCTATTTAGATCTTCTGTAGCTAATCACTCATGTCCTGGCTTTATGCAGACATTCAGGATATGTCTGGGGAAATACAGAAGTTAATGCACCAAGTAATTCCTCATCTCAAGGCCTAGGGGCAGGAAGTTAAGTTAAAGCAAATATAACCCTGCTCATTACGAGATGCCATTTGTACGTCTGAAATACACAATGCAATCTCAGATCAGCCACGTAAGGAAAAGCTCCCAAAAATGAGCTACCCAGTATAGAAAATGCTATGAGCCCAATATTCTGTTAGGGATCTGCTGAAGAAATAAAAGGGGAGCAAAATATTTTGCTTAAGATACCTTCAGTAAAAACCTCTTTTGAAATCCTACTGCAAAAATTTAGGACAGCATTGGAAATTGTTGAGGATCTTTTGTGTTTTTGTTGTTTTTTAAGCCACGGGCTGCTCATATTGTTCAGCCTCTAGCAAAACATTTAATTAAGACTAAAAATTGTCCAAAGATTCTTTTTCTTTGAGTTTACTTTTTTAGCCTACCATCAGCAACACAGAAAGTTTCAGCTATTGTTAACTTGTCTTCTCTTATAAAAGGAATACATTAAACTTTTAAGATAAATATAGGTGATGTTAAAAGCTTACAAAATTTACTAATTTTTCAGAAAGATTGACATGAACTTGCTTTCTTATTGTGGTACAGCTAAGAGTCAAAATGAAACACACTAGACTTGTCCAGAATCCTAAATATTCAGTGCAGTGTTTTTCCATTCTCAAGTTGCCCTATATGTGGTCATAAAGCTCACCATTAAACAGCATCAGGAAAGTCTGTTTCAGGATATGTGCTAAATAAGATCATCATTATTTATCTTCTTCCTAGATTAATCAGAAAGCATGAAATCTGCCTGCATTATATTTAATCAAGCCATAGGTTCACATTCGTATAGAAATATATGTGTGTGCATATCCCTGTAAATGGAGCTTGTCCTTATTATCAAGGAGGCTTTTTTTTCTTTTTTTCCCTAGATGAGGTATAAAGCAGGCAAAATATTACAAATTAATGCAAGGAAATAGGAGGAAAGTACTAATTTTTTTGACTAACAGCTGGGGCCCACTGATTCTGTGACTGGACAAAGAGAATTAAAAAAATACTTTATTAGCAACTTGCTGTAATGCAGCAATTTAACAGGGAAAAAGAACAGCCAAGGTGCAAGATTAAATTGTGTTTTGTAAAGAACCTCTAGAGGATCTGGCAGACTTCAGGAAACAATAGCTAAATTTAATATATTAATGCATTAACATTTGAAAAAAACTGCTTACTGACCTGAGATATTGCAGAAAATTAACCAGCAGAAACAAAATCATCTTGTGCTGTTTGCATAATTAACCTAGCTTGGCTGAAGTCTTGTAAGTTATAAATAAAATAAAAGAATGCGTTGGATATGTAGCCTGGGTTCCTATATGACCTGTCCGTGTAATTTGCAGGTTCATTTTGTATGTATGCACACTCACCCCAGGACCCTGCATATATTTTAAGGCCATAAAAAGTGTTCCTGGCTGTAATTTGCATATAACTTGCACAGAAAATTTGTGGTTCTCCGTGAGAAAGGCTGGGAGTTCTGGGTGAAGAAGGGAGTAAGAGGAAAGAATTGACTGATACTATTTAATATCATAGGAGTAATTTCTCTTGAGTTAGAGAAGGTAGTCTTGAAAGTACCCTCTGCCATATCTGATTTTAATAGCAGCCTGAGCATATATATGAGCATATATCTATGTATCTATGTATCTATGTATCTAAAAGTTAATGTAACGTTAAAATCAAAATTGCCTGTTTGAATATTGTGAATGGACACTATAAGGGTATATTCATCACCATCATCAGGTCATTGCTGCTCAAAAGTATGGATGGAGTTGTATATAGGAAGCACATCCTCAGCTCCCCTTTCCAGCACACAGTCCTTCTACTCCAGTGCAAATCAGATGAATTTGGAAGGTTCAGGCGGGGTCTTGCATTTGAGTGCTGAGTGCATCTGATGTGAAGGCATCAGAGGGAGAAACCTCTGACAGCAGCTATGATTTGTTTTTGGCAGGTAGGAATCTCTTTATTCTTTGAAGGTTAGAAATATGTCACCATGTAAAAAGGAACCATGTTGTTTAAGTATGGAAAAAAAATCTTTCTGCATCTTTGTGTATACTTAAACTGTCACTTCTGAAATGAATTCTCTTCCACAATATGGGTAATGACTTGCCACCTCTTCAGTTTCATCTTCTGCCCTTTCATCATGTCTTGCAACAGGAATGCAGCACTCTCAGTAGTACAGCTGTTCAGGGAAAGCCCTAAAGAATGGAGAAGACTCATTAAAACTCAGAGAAGTCTGACAAAGCTGTGCTTCAGACTCACACATTTTGGCATCCCCTACCTCCTTCCCTAAAAAACTCCTTCTGTTCCTCTCCTTCTTTCCTAGCATCCCTCATAACTGGCAGCATCTCACTGTGCTCAGCAGCATTTAGGGCACTGGTATCAAGATGAAACACTCCTTGGAGATGGATGTTCACTGTAGTTCAGATTCATCTGCATTTCTTACCTAAGGACCCAAGTCTTTCCATAGCTTGCTGGAAAACAAAGCTTTTCTGAAGATCTCTTTTTTTTTCCGCTTTCACTTACTAGCTTGTAATACCGATGATTTTTGCTATTTTCAGTTATCTTTCACTATAATGCAGTGGATCCTTCAAAATTTTCTTTTTTTAATCCACTGTCAAGAAGGTGTACGCCAGCAACTTTGCAGCCAAACAGCACTCTCTGTGGCTGAACAGTGCTTGCATGTCTGGCACAATTGCTATGTTCCTGCTACTTCCAGCACTTGCTGTTTGCCTGGTGTATCAGCAATCTGACTTTATCCATTTTGAGGTATGCATTTCTTGCAGAAGTGCATATCCATTTAAGTTCTTTCTTATTTTGTTGACTACATTCACAGTTACAGACTTGAAAACTCCTCTCTAGTCTAGCTTTTCTTCTTTTTCCAATTATTCTTCTCATAAAATCGTAAGAGAAAGATAAATGGTGTGAGAGAATCACAGAGGGTTTTCCTCTCCTGACCTGTGACTTTGAAACTAGGGACAACATACTAATCCCAGCACTCAATAGAAAGTGAAAGTTCCCTTCTTTTGACTTTTAATATGGTAACACAGAATAATCTAAAATGTCAGTATACGCTTCTCCATCCTTT
Source organism: Pavo muticus (assembly GCA_016647715.1). Lineage (NCBI taxonomy): Eukaryota > Metazoa > Chordata > Aves > Galliformes > Phasianidae > Pavo > Pavo muticus. The sequence continues at coordinate 200,538 of JACDJE010000675.1, read as the reverse complement.
CAAGTCTACAGAAGATCAGGACCACTTGGATTACAGCAAGTGCAAGCTTGGTTTAGGATAGTGCTTTAAGCATATAGTGATAAGCAGTATAAGTAGGAGACTATTTCCACCAGTGCACCAACAAAATTCATTCGCACAGAATATAAAATATAGTTCAGAACAATTCACCATTTCCCTTTTTAGCTAAAATAAGCGTCTTGTTTCCAGGATTAACTCCTGGATTATACTATTGAATTTCCAGAAATAGCCATAATGAGTAAAAGGCATTTAAACTACTTTTGGGTCAGGTACTTCAGGTCAGGAAGAGCCAAAGAGATTTAATTTCAGTTTCTCATCTTTACTGTTATAATGGAGACCAGCCAAAGTTCTCAGAAGACAAAAGTAGGATCTTGCTTTGGCAAACAGTATAATGTGTTTATTTTAATCTCTTATGAATATTCTGAGCTGATTTATCAGTCCATAACACATCTTTATCTCTGAGATATGTAACTCCAGTAGGATTGATTAGCGTTTTGCAATTGCTCTGTAACCAGAAAATAGAAAGGCTGGTGTTAAGAAGAGCAATTTGTAATCGATTGCCCAATGAATGCCTATCTGTGATTTCTGTTCATTTTACTTGAAGACCACACGGTTAAATAATTTATAACCAACATTTACTAATTAGACAGCTGAATCTAAGCTATGTGAAAGTTTTCCTTTTGAGTCTAAGTTTTATTTTTGTATAAGTTTTTGGCTTTTTTTTTTCCTGCAAGAGAGATTTTGGTCTTCAAATAGCTGTCATTAAGGATACAAGCAATGTGCAGCACATCAGCTTTGTTCTGAACTAAAAGCAGAAAACAATGATATGTTGGTGAGAAATGGATTTCTCTAGAATAATTAATTATTAGGACCTCTATGCAAATAACTGTGAAATAATTCCTGTATGAAAATACTTTTAGAAATTGGTAGAAGACAGGGTAAAAAGCTGATTAAAATACATTGTAACAAGTGACTGACATGAAGAAAGGTACTCTTCAGCCTTCCGATGAAGGATAGAATACGGTCACGTTGGACACTGGGCAAATCTCTTTGGGGGATATTCTGGTCATGAAGTGATAAAACTTCTGAAAATGATGACTAGGTGTGGAAAATATCCAAGTGCATCAGCTTTAATCAACTTTTTCAGTTTTCAGTATAAACTCCTCCATACACACAATAACTCTTCCCTATAGCAGTGAAAACAATGAGAATCTTCAAGATATCTTTCCAAGATGGAAAGAAGAAAAACATAAATTGTATAAAGTATGTAGAAGCTGGATCAGGGCCCTACTATGGAAATTAAGAAATGGCATAGATCCAGGAGACATTTTGTTTTGGTTTCTCACTTTCTATTATAAAATTAACAGTCAATAGAAGGAAATGGATCTCGAGTTAATTATTGCTCCATGCCTTTGAAAACAGGATTCTTCTGAAAGATAAATTGAAAAGCCATACTTGGAACATTTATTTCTCAGACTGTCTTAAAAATCAGCTCACTCTTTGCCTAGATAACTTTTGCCACCACAAAACAGCCAAGGCAAAGCTAAAGTTACCAAGAGTCACTTGGTACATCCACAGGAGTAATACCATCTGGAACAAACCTAGATGCTTCTGTAGTCATTAAAAAAAAACAAAACAGGAAACGCTTCAAACCAATTGTTGGATTTTTTTTTGTTTGCTTGTTTGTTTGTTTGTTTGTTTTCCAATTATTTCCCCCCCTTTTCAAAAGTAGTTTCTGGATCAGAATAAAAAGGCAGAACTCTGCAAAGGAGATGGAGGTGAAAGCACAATATAATCAGAGGGGTTGTTTTGAAAAGATGAAAAATAGGCAAACTAGGGGAACTGGAAACTGTTGTGTTTTTTTTTTATGTTGCTGTTCAGAATAATGCCAGCTTTTTAGGTGCTACAAATTTGCTGCTATATATGTGACATAAGTATATAGAAAGACAGGCAGACTTAGTTCATACGATGTACAAGTATGTTAAGTACTTGAATACAGCATAGTTATTAAAGCTTTGCAGCTTTAAGCACATTAAGCAGGAACCAGGCTATCTGTTGCTCTTCAAGTCCTTCCTTTGAATTCCTCCTTCGCCAATTAGAGCGGGCAAGAGTGAACCTGACTAAGCTAAAGCAAAGCAAGAGAGTTTTAACATTGGAACATAAAAAGCAATTCCAAGTGAGAAGGAAAAAATAGTTTCTTCAGAGTACGGGTAAAAATTTTGGCCAGAAGAATGTATTTAGAAATGCAGATGGAAGCTGGTGACCCTACACTTCCATGTACTTTGATGAGAATTTCCTGCAGGCAGGGCCAATTCTAGAGCCTTGCCCTTGATTTTTCAAGAGCTAATGGAGAAGAAAATTAACCCTAAATCAAATTAAACAGGTGCAAATATTCTTTTGCTGAAGCGTAGGCAAAATTTCAGAAGTACAAACCCTCCAATAATCTGAACACCTAACAGTGAAAGTGTAAAAATATCAAAAAATAATAGTTCCTAAGAAAGACAGAAACTTTACTTATTTCAAAGCTACCAAAAAGGGAAAAAAGAAAAAAGAGAGAGAGAGAGATTTATCTGGAGACATTTTCCTCTTAATTTCCATTGCTTTTAACACCCACTTCATACAAAAAGCAGAGAAGATTCAGTAACCCAGAAAACTCATCATTTATTCTCAATCTCTTTAAGTTCCACTGGGGATTTCAAGTTTTGCAACCAAAATTAGACATTATTTAGTCAAATATTATACATACTAACTTGACAACACAAGTCATGCGTACTCTTCAAGGATCCAAAATAAGTTATTTATTAGAAAGACTAAAATGACAGTAGAGCTGTTCAGAACATGTCTCCAAAAGCTGAATCGCTTTGGCAGCTTACTCAGTTAGGTGTTGTTCTTCAAAAGCAGCTTCTATAATCACGAGGCAAAATCAAGTGGGAAAAAATTGTTAAACTAAGCCAACTTACAAATAGTTTATATTTATTTGAAGTTCATTCTCATATCAAATTTTAAAAAACTGCCTTAATTTTTCCTGCTTTTCCAATACATTTTCACTTACAATATTGTATTTAATCAAAGTCTTTGTATTGATTTCCTAATTCATTTTAGTATTCATGTTCCCACATATTCTCCCTGAAAGCCTTTTGATGCACACTGTAGTCACACAAATCTGCTGATATTTTTCCTTTCCTGTTTAGGAGAATGAGTTATGCTCTATCAAGATTTTCACCAGCATTTACCTCTCTTTACTGTATATTTTCTGATCTTTTTTTTTTCTCTTTCACTCTCACTACCTGGAATCTTCCGTTTCTCAACAATCATCAATAGCAAATGTGCTTACTTTTTAATCCTACTTTTATTTTCATGGTTTCCATAATTTACATTCTGTTTTTAAAATCCAAAGTAATGATATTATTTTAGTAGTGTTATTTGATTTAGTATAGATAACATAGGCTTGAAAAATGGCAGAGTGCCTAAATTTAAATTTTGAGGCTTTTAGAAATGGTGAATCAATTAATTCTTGAGAATGACTTCCCTTTACAGTTAACACCACTAAAATTTCTTTCTACTTTTGAAAATACTGTTAAAACAGAAGATTATTTGACATCTATTTAGTTCCTATATTGCATCATATTTAAAATAAACATTCGAGTATTTAATTATCATTTCCCGAGTGTGAAGGAATGAATATTCAAAAATCTTCTGCACTACACCCTACTCTGACTTGTCTCCCTCTGTACAGGTTTTTAGGTACACAGCTACAGCAAAACAGGTGCCAGTGCCAGAAGAGGAATGGCGCTCCATACCACCTTTTGTATAATGAAGTTCTCCCTGCAGGCCAGCTGGCAAAGGTACTGTTATCATTACTAGCTTTACAGATGGAAATTTGTGGCTTCATTTGGGACTGTGGTGGGGAGAGGGGGAGAGGATATACTAAAGAAAGGGTAATAGTTTTGTGTTAATGTCTCGTATTGGTTTCTCTGATTAGTAACTCTGTGTGGTAAGGCTATCATCATTATCAAATTAGTTGAATGTCACATTTTTATGAGGATTTTTTTAAAAATCATTTTTATTGTATTTTCTCCTTTACAGTCTTACTAGTTTTTAAGTTGAATGTGTTTTTTAAAGGCATCAGCATGACTTTTTACCAGAATTTGCCATATCACAAAGTTCTTTCTGGCAGCTTACTCTTGAGACTCTCTTCTTTTCAGCCTAGATTCTGTCTCATGTTAAATATTTTCAAATACAATGCTCATGGGAAAACGGGACTTGATAAAGATTTTCCAATGTCTGGTCTGTCAGCTCAGACATCCTTATTTCACTTTTAGCCTATTATAGCCTTGACATCTCAAATGAAGGCAAAAGCTCCCCGGTAGCACAGTTCACCCAGTAGCAAGTAAAGGGGGAGCAAGGCTGACCAACATATCAAATAACTGAGCATCAAAAAGGTCAATACGATCTGATCTACAGTACTGCCACGCTGTGTGGAATGTGGGAGGCATTTTAATCTCATTTTGCATTCTGCAATGACAATGCCTGTAATGGATAGGAAATGACATATTATGAATTCATTCTTGTGATGATAATTGTAATGAGACTAGTGAATGGTACAACAAATCTAATCCATCTTCATGACACTTTAAAAACTGCAAACTGAATGCAATCCTGGGGTATTTTTCAGACACTTTACAGAAGAAAACTAATTACGATTAAGTGGAAAACAAAAATATTGCATTTCCAAGATACATTAAACCCATATTTAAGGGAAAGTGGTGTGATCTGTGTAAGTTCTATGCAAGAAAACTTGCTTTAATTACATGGAAACTTTTATTTCCCTTGTATTTCAACATAGGAATATATAATTTTGTGAAAAGAATTTTAAAGGTCATCAACTCTAAATCATGCATTAAAAGGAGATAAAGAAAGGAATCGGAAAAAGTCGAGTTATTCTAATAATAATCAGATGTTCTTTGTGTAATAGGACACAGTGATGTATTGTATTTAATAAACCTAAGTGTTTAGCAACTGTCTGCTGAAAAAAAAAGAAACAGAAAAGAAAAAACAGAAAAAAACAAGCCTTAGTGGCCTGCACCAATTTACATTCTTTTTCTTCTGAGCCTGTGGGGGGGAATGACCACAGAGACTTAAAAACTTTTTCCCTAAATCCAGAAACACCCCATTTTAGGTGTGGTATTGCCGTCCCCACTGTTTCACTTGAATCAGGAATCGGTTATAACCACAAGTTTCTCTTTTATTAAATTATGTGTTTCTACAAAAAACATTTATTAATTCCCCCTCCCAACAAATAGCATCCTGCCATCTTATTTCAGTATTCAGTTCTCTCTGAGTACCCTCCCTTTACTTTACCTTAACTTCAATGCTATTTTCTGTTTTAATTCTATTGCTTTCTTACTTGCTGGGTAATTGAATTAAGTCTGGTATATATTGCTGCTCCAAACCCAGGCTTGAAATCATATATAGGAGGGCTCATTTAATGGATCATTGCTTGCTAGGTTTATGTAGTATTGCTTGGCTTGCAAACCGGTTCACTTTGTATCTTGTTACCACTGATGTTCTTGTAACTATGCTACTGCATCAAATGAAATTTATGTTTCTGCTTAAGATTTACTTTGGGAATCATTTATTTTGTTTTCAAGAGTAATTTGTATTCTAACAGGACCCGTTCTAGCAAATGCAGAAAGCATTCTCCAAATGGTTTACATAAGCAAAAATAAAAGGTATAATGGCAATCTGTAATTTTCACAGATGAAGTTTTAATACAAGCGCCCTAGTAAGCAGCTACAATTTACCTTCATTCATAGAAGTAAAATCACTTGATAAGTTGATTGTATTGAATTAGTCACCTGTATAAGTCATGGGTGTTGACTATTGAATTTTTTTAAAAGGTCTTTATTGATTTTTTTAAAGAGAAAATGTATTTAAAAGGTGGCCCACTAGTGTAATTCTGATCATTCTAAAGTGCTAAACAGCTAAAGGGGACTGAAAGAGTACGTGGAAAAAGAGAATCTATTTTTAACTAATGAGCTTTGAATCATTTGTCTAGTTAATCCATGTTTTCAGTCCATGGCAGTTTGCCTAAAACCAGCCTTCCACTAAGTGTACAGATGATTCTTATAGTGCCCTAAACAGGAAAGACTGCCACACTTAGGAAAAGGGACAGAGACAAATGTGTACTGGGAGACGTGGGCCAAGATCAACTTCTGAGTGTTCACTGCAATGCTCTCAGCATGTGCTAATGTGAGTTAGTACTTGCACCGAGGCACAGCCATCGGTCTGCTAAAATCATTAAATACCAGTAGGAAGAATACAGTGACTAAATATGGGAACTTTACACTGGAGAACTATTTTGTTTTTAGGTAAATTATACATCACTGCAACAGAGATGTCTTTATAGTCAGTAAAGATGCAAGAAGTTAAGGAACAAAAATAGGAAAGTGTTTGGGGAACAGTGAATGCTATCAAACTTTAAGAATTCCAGAATTTCTGTAAAGTCCTACGTGTTATTGGAGTTTCAACTGTTAAATCTCTTTTTAGTTCATCTAAGTAACTGAGCTACATATGAGAAAGGAACATGCTTCCTGGTAAAAATAAATAAAGAAAGAAGAATCATTACTGATGGCTCTTTCAAATAGGGTGGTACGAGGGACATTTTAAGTGGCACAAACTAGCACCAAACAAATATTGTAAGCAAACAACAGAAAAAGCAAAGTCTCGTATTAAGATAAAACAACTAAACAGCGTTCAGAAATGGAAAAGGATTATGTAGCAGAAAGCCAAAGAATGGCTGGAGAATTAGAAAGTGATCATGCTCTGCCAAAATTCACCTGGCTCAAAGCAAAGAGCCAGAGCTAATGAGGTCAGATCCACCTGCATTCTTTCATACACCTTCCTGCAAACATGACTGAAAGTATCCGGAATGTTTATTAGGTTTTTTTTTTTTTTTCAGATTTCATAGCATCGAACTACTTTTGCTTTGCTTGAACTCTTCCATGTGAAAAGTCTTTAAGATTTCTTGTTGCACTAAATAAGCCCATGTTCTGAAAACCTGTTGAGTTAATTGCTTGTTAACATGGCTTTTTATCCCAAATCAAATGTACTTGAAAATTGGGACTGTGGTAGTGTGTAATTTTCTGGAGGATGATGCAATTGCTATGGTTACATCTTACTTCCTTTTAGACTTCTATTGTTTGAAAAACTCACTTGTTGAAACCACCAAGTATAGAAGGTTTATGGAGCTGAACTGTTCATCTTCTTCAGAATCAGAGAATGAAATTTTCTAACAAAGATAGTATCCAGACTCCATCAGCTCCACTGAAAATGGCCTTCAATCTCAACGTTACTGTGTGTTCTTTTGTTTCAATACAATGTAGTATATACACTTAGTTTTCTTATGCTTTAAAAAGAGACAGAAACATAAGAGTGAATAGTTTAGGAGCTTTGGGTCTAGTAATTTTTGTGCTGTAAAACTGCTGTGTTACTTCCTGACTTTGAAGCACTTTATAAAATAAACGTATTGTTGTTTTCTTCCACAAAGAATTGAATAGAAATACCTTTAATTATCTGCTAAGATAAAACAAATGTTTTGGGGAAAGATTAAGTATCAAACAACTCTACATTAATATGAGAAGAGTAAAAACAAACAAATAGCATTTACTTATTTTATTTGTATTCCTAGACATCCTGCAGAAGAATAGTCAGTCATATATTTTAAGTAAGCTCGCTTAACTTAAAAATACTGTGTCTGCAAATAATACTCTAAGTGCAACAGGACCATTAAGATATAAAAGAAATCACTAAACTGGACAATATAAACAGTCCAATATTTCTATCTCTAATACCCCATTACAATTACCATCTCAATTTTCAAGTAGGAGAATTTTGATGTTGACAGATCCATTACTGTTATCTACTGTTTTATTAGTTATCCGTGAAAGAATTGCGTATTTATTATACTACTGAATTAAATAGAAGTCTGGACCACAAAGGAAACGGTAGTAATATTGAAATGCTATTCTGTCTTCTTCCTGTAACTTTCCTCCAGTACATACTTGTCTTTCTCCTCCAATGGAAGTTGCCGATGCTTGGAAAATGAGTCGCTGCTATCTCAGCCGCTATGAAGAAACCTGAAAAGTCTTGAACAGAAACCCACACAATAAAAGATATGTTTGGATAAACTCCACAGAATTTAATGGAAGTATGCTTTTTATGCTTTCAGTGAAAAATGTTCCACTGGAACATTCTGAAAGCAAAACTCCTTTTTGCAGAGTATTACTGTTGATAAATATTCAGCTAAGACATTCTCTTACTTCCCAGGGGGAAGAGACTGGTAGAACAGCATTTTGTATACTCCTCTGGGATGTAAAAGTTTGCTGTTCCAGTCCTATGGGATCCATTTGTAAATAAAAAAATAAGCAGCCCTGGGGATTCCAATTAAATTCTGAATCACAGAGGTTGTGAGCACAGGTTGTAGGGAACCTTTTCTCTTTGGACACGCTCCTGCATGCTGACACAGCTCTGGCTCTCTCCTGAGAGTCATTCCTACTCCCAAACCTGCAAGAACATCTGAAGACCCAACACTGTGTGAAGCTGCTCCAGATAGAAGCTCACTGAATCTTTGGGGACTGAAAGTGAGACATTTTACTGTCTCGGGAACTTCCATGGCAGGTTTACGCACAGTTACTGCTCCACTGTGAAGCTAGCAGAAATAACTTTCCTTTTATTTCAGCATCCTTGGTGAAATCGTTCACAGGGGTTTTGTTTTGTTTTGTTTTGCTTTGTTTTGCAGAAGTGTCAATCATTCAATTAGCTCTACATTATCAGGATCCACTTCAAACTGAGGTTTCCCTGTAATAAGAGCCTCTTTTGCTTTGTCACTTTTATCGAGTGAGATCCCTCAGCATGTGGCAGGTAGTTAGTGTCACTGGCCATCACTTCAACTATACGTGCCCTCTTTGACTCCTTCCCTGGCACTGTAGAATTTATATTAATTATTAAGGATTGGACAGCATGATAAATGATTTTGGTTTTGTTTTACCTTGGAAGGAGAAAGAGGTCAAAAATAATTTATATTGGCATGTCACATCCTGACCAGGCAGAGAGAACTTCCTGATAATTTGCTTAGGGAAAGAGCTCCCATTATCAACAGCTGAAACACTGGATGCTGAATCTCCAAGACCTCTCTCCAGCTCCGTTTCTTTTAAATTCTCTTCGGTGTACACAAAAGGAGTAAATGGTGACTGAGCGCAATGCTATTTCTAAAGGAGTCAGAAAAACACAAACTATTTTTTTCTGGTTTATTCAGTTCAAGATTTGCAGCATGAAGAGGACTCAAGTCTGCTCCAGTGTGAGCATTTATTTAACAAAATGCAACACTAAAAGCTATCTCAGTCAACTGAGAAGAAACTAGATCTGCTGCACCATCACAGCACCCTCTGCATTGGAAGAATCCGCTGTTCAGCTCCCCGTCTCCCACCTTGTGCTGGAATGTAATTGTCTTTTGGATTGTTTTTTCCTCTTTTCCTTTTCCATAAAAATTTGCTTGAAATATGATATGAATGAGTCTTGTTTCGCAAGATGAGTCACAGTGCACTACCGATATTTTAATGATTTCAATTATTTACTAGACAATAGTAGAACTGGAAAAAAAAAAATAAATGACAGGCTGTCACAGACAATACTAGCTAAGTTGTTTAAATCATCTCTAGGCATGTTCTAATTTAGCTCATTATTAATTTCCTGCCAGGAAATCGCTGCCCTAAACCTCACTTTAATTCAGACATAAGTCATTCTAAACTCTTGCACAGACAGCTGATTGAACTCAAGACTTTTGTCTCATTACAAAGCCCAGATGCTTTCAGGCAGAAGACTGTTCTAGGCATTTAATATTTTGAAACAAAATGTACTGTATAATTAATTGAGTATGAAATGCGCTGTTCATCACTGAATTAGTTTATCTTTTCAAGAGTTTGCTAGCTGTATGCGATCAATCATTCATATTTCACAAACTGTTGTAGGTTTATGAATTTTCACTTTTGATACAATTGAGTTCTAACCATGTTGCAAAATGAATACAAAACACTATCTGGAGGCAAACTGAGTGAAACCCCTCTTGTTTTATCTGGTAAAATAAGATGTTAGGTCATTAATCACCCTCTTCTTCATCACTTTTCATTTTTTCTGGCATACGATTTGTATTCCAGCCATGTGGGGGATACTAGCAGAGAACAAATAAATCTGAACTGACAAAGCAGGAAATATTTCCTAATTACCGAGGCTGCTGAGGAGGGCTAGAAAGCAGAGACAAAGAAAACCCAAGAAAAGATTGCTTTGTGAATCATTCTGTTTGCTGGGCATGAGATGTGCTTGTCACGTTAACTTTGGTTGCTAAGTTCCTTCCAAAGGCACTTCATAATTATGCACTGGGGTGCCATCAAGGACATGCCCCAATACCTGTACACTGTTACTGCAGAAGAGATAGCCTTAGCTTTCACGTGACACATTAATTGTTTTCGCCGTAATTGTAGTTGGAGTAAAGGGAAGAAATATTCACCAGTTTCCCACTTCCTTTTATTGGCTGAGTAATAGATTGAATGATACTTTGTTACACAGCTCTTTTCAAATAACTGGCCGCAGTGAGAACTGGATGGCGCTTTCCAGGCCTCGGCCTTCCTGACCAGGACAAGTGGATGCAAAGGGCCTTCAGACCTCATTATTTTTCTCCCAAAATCCCTTTTACCATAAGGTGGAAACCAATGTCCCTCACATTCAATACCAAATTGAGAGATCACACACAGTGCTCAAATAACGGTTCCATAATGGCAATTGTGTTCCTGTACCAGCGCATGATATCGTACATGTAGTAAAAGTCACAGTGCAAATACTGAAATATTACAGCAGCATCAATCTCTGTCAGTGTGGTTACTTTGCACAAGAAATACTGAAGAACTTTCTTCCAGAAGAACTCACATGCACATGCCCTAGAGAAAATACGTGTGCTTTCTTTAGACAAGGCCTTTGTTAAAAAGCAACTGACTGCTGTAAGGAAAATGTCTGCAGAATAAATAACATGTTGTACTTGACTAGGTTTATAATAACACCCCATAGTCTTCTAGGAGATCTTGGTTGTGGATTTGTGCTATTTTGATGATAGCTGCTGATTCATGGCTCCTCAGCCCACTTGACAATAGGGCCCCTACTGTGTTATATAAAACATACACTTGAGCTTTAAAAGCCCAAACCTTTAATCAAATTCAAAATGCCAGAGTGGAAATTTTGAATCCCTTTCGGTATGACTTCACTCTCATCTTCAAGTCTAACAGTCTCAAAAAAAAACACTTTCCTAGCTGTACTGTGTCTAATGGAATTAGTTTAAATATAGTGGTAAGAATTTATAATAAGGAACCATTTTCATGGCTTTATTTCCCTTTTCACACGGAGAGCAGTACACTGAGCCACATTATCACAGATTTTTTCAGAGAAACCTCAAACTGTCTTAACCTTGATTCACTGTGTCTGTCTTTAATGACAGGACAAACATTCTGAGGTGTTGTTTTTATAAATTAGAGTGACTGATAATAAAAAATCTCCTGAAAACAGCTATATGACTTTCAGCTTTGACATTTAAAATGATTCAGTTACTCACGACCAGACACATAAAAATTATGCAGCACTGTACTGCTATAATTTTAATGGGCAATCTTTAACACTCTTTCCAAGTACAGACACGTACAATGGAATTCATCAACCAAAACAAGATTACGGTTTCAAAATTCCTCATTTCTCTTTCCCATTTTACTTTCCATTTGGAAACCACACCCTGTGAGAGAGTTAAAGTTCCTGTCAGCATTATCATTCAGTGAGAGGAATCCAACTAGGATTAAGAGATGCATCAGAAAGCCTGTTATTTTTTTGAATTGCTTAAGCTTTTCCTGAGCTCTTGTCCATCAGCAAAGATCTCTCTTCAATGGAGATGGCTGCTTAGAGGTGATTTTCTTTGTGCTGATCCTGCAGTATCCTCTGCAAGAGCAGAGGCTGGCTAAATTACAAGCTGTCAATAAGTTCTGCAAATGTTGCCAATTTCTAGGTAATTTCTGTGAAAGTCCATGGAAGCAATGGAAAATGCAGGTGGTTCTTGGTGAGATAGGAGAGCTTCAATGAAGGTGCTGCTGAGTCCTACTGCTTCAATCTGGAAAGCAATGTAGGACTTGGGGCCCTCCTCTGACACCTACTTCTTCTCAGTACATTTATAGTCAGAGCAAGATGCTATATTACAGCTGCCAGTGTCCACCTATGGTGACTCCGATGAAATACATCTTCTAGCAAAAGCTTAAATCCACTAGTCACACAAAGTACAAACCTTTCATAACAGCATTATATAACAAGCATAAACCTCTCAGTGTGCTACTGAAAATACAGGTGGTACTAAATTCCAAATTCTGCATGCTACAATAGTAACGAGATGATACAAAAGGTACTGGATATTAAAAAAAAAAAAATGTCAAAGGAAAAGTGGTGAAGAATATAAACAAATAGCATGAAGAAAAAATACTAAAAGAGATGAAAATCCAGAACCTAATACTGAAAGAAGAAAGGAATAATTTATGCAGACATGAATAAATGATGAAGTCAGAAGACTAAAAGGTGTTATAAACACCTTTAAGATACAGAAGAGATAAAGTGAGGATATGAAGATGCCATGGTAAAATCCTGTGCTCATTTTATAGCCATATAGCTTCCAGAAAGAAAGTAACAAAATGGAGATGTAAAAAAAAAAAAAAAAATCAAAAGCAAAGGAAAAAAAATAGAGAACTACAGCACGTGATTTACCAAAAAGCCTAAGACATTAGATAAAACCATTACTAAGTGAAACCATGAAAAAGCCCACAAAATAGTAAAAAATGTTAATACGGGGAATTTTAATTATTTAATGTAGTACATGACAAATAATGAGATAAAATCAGCATAGGGAAGACTACATTTTAGGAAACCACTCTGAAAATTAGTTTACCAGAATGCAGAGCAATTTTGCAAAGGAAGTAATGAAAACAGCTCATCAACTGGGAATTAAACATGACAAACGCTTGTGTGGAAATGGTATCTCTAGTAGGATTCTTATTCAGTCTATTTTGACCAAATGATACACATAAATACCTGGTAAATAAGTGAGTTCTTATCCCATTTAATGAGTTTTATCTTTAAGTGAATGGTCAGGCAAACAGTAATTGTTTTTTTAACATCTTGTAGGTAAAAAAAACCTAGTGAATACATATGCAAATTTATAATGGCAAATATCCCGATGAATATGCAACACACATTAAGTGTTCACAAGTATTTCCTGAAAACTTCTAACTATTAAGTCATTCAATCAAATGGCAGAACTATTTAAATACATTCACAAAGCAAATGCCAAATTGCAGATTATGAACAAAATATGTAATAATCCATGGACTTATTTTGTAAAGTAAAAAACAAAATAGTTCACATAACCAAGTAACGCCAAAATATTAAGAATATTTACGAATGACTCTGGAATAGAATGTTGTTTGGATTTTTAAAATATATTATTATACAATCCTTTACTGTAGGTGGCAAAAACAAACAAACAAACAAACAAACAAACAAAAAACCCTTTTTTTCCTTCATATCACAGCTACTTAATATTTAGTGAACCTCACTAGATAACAATGAAGAGATCCCCCACCAGAAATTCATGCGCTGGCTCAAAGGTTTCTGACTGTGACAGGCATTGCCTTGCCTGAGACATAAAAAAGCATGGGTCTAAAACCCTTCTCCATCAGTATTCAGGAGACAGCACGTATAAGGGGTCTTAGGAAGGTCCTGGCCCGACTGCCACTTGAGTAAATTTGGGACAGATTATGTCAGTTGGTCTGTTATTGAATAGTACACTTGAGTTAAAACATTCATTTCAGGGGACAAGCTAATAAATCACAGTAGCTTCAAATGACCATTAAGCTTGTCAAGTTTTCACTTTCCTACTCACATTTCTTGTGACTTAACTCAATATGAGAATTTTAATGATGGCCACATAACGTAATTCAGGTTGAACTTCCCAGTCAGAAGGGGCTCATGGGTAAGCACTGAGATGACCTAACCTCTGGAGAGGACATCATAAATAAAATGTCTACAAGCTTAGACCATCTGACTGATGCTGAGGAACACGATCCAGGCAGTACAGTAAGCACTGTAAAGACCTGGAATCTGACTAAGAATTAGCACTGCTGTCTACTGCCATTTTACATAATATTGCATAGATCATGTATATATCATAGCTGACATCAGTTCAGAGGGCTGAGCAGAAAAGTACAAAGATAGCCTTGCAGTGAGCAATGCAAACGTTACGAGAAGAGAGTGATGGTGCTGAACTGAGTTTCTCTAATTGCTACTTTAATACTGTAAAATAGGTTAAGTACAAAGTTAGAAACATAACAGCAACTTTTTCTTAACTATACTATTGATTAGAATAACAAGCTCTCAAAACGTATTAAAATTAAACATCCTGCCCTGGACTTTGGTTGAACATTTTCAAACAAGTTGGACTTGTGCATGATCTACCAAGTGTACCACATCGTTGTTTTAACAGGGAGAAAGAAAAAGGATAAAAATTATTCTGACAAGGGAACCAGAGCAACTGTCTCCTCTAACACTCCTGGTATGACCTATTACCTTCCAAGAAGTTATTTCCTTTTCCCTAATAATAACCCAATAAAAGCTTCTAGGGATAAGCCCATTTTTGACTGTCTTACTCTGATGTTATTATTTTCCCTCCTTTACTGGGAATCTCTTAGTGACTGGAAAATGAGGAAGGAGCAAAGCTCAGTACCATGTCCAGCTAGCTAATTAAGAAGGGAAAACTAAAGCAGACTTTAAGGAAAAAATGTCTGGGAGGTATTTGTATTCTGTAGATCTATTGTGCAACAGATTATATTGAGTTGAGTACATTCACCAGCGGTTACAGCATCTCAAATATTCACTTACTGTTTTCTGTCTGAAGAAGTATTCATCGTATTTGCAATGTCAATGTGAAGTTCATATATATATCTTTGAAATTATTGCAGTCTTTTTCCAAATTAGCTAATGCACCATATCACAATTTGAGGGCTTACCAAGTCAAAATATACCAGCTAGATATGTTCTAGGAAAGTTTAAATTGGTAATTTGTCAGAGATCTCTTGTCTGAATAGGTAAATTGCAATGAAACTCACTGTATGACAATGACGTGTGAGGAAAAAATACCGTGTTCTTCCTAAGTGAGAACTGAAGGTCAATTCTTGCATGCTGCAGTCAGTAATATGTGCTAGTGATGCTAATAAAAGATAGGTAAAAATGAAGTCCTACAACAACTGAAGTCAGCCTGCACCATGCACATTGTGGTTGCTCCTTCCCTCCCTCCTTCCATCCCCTTACCTAGGGAAGATAGAACAAATGCGCCAAAATCATTGAACAGGACTTGTAAACCTAGTTTTCTTCATCACCCCAAGGCCTTCCTGTGGCTTACATACAACAGCAATAAATCAGTGATGTTATTTTCACTTGTGTATAGAGGAAGAGTTCTCTTAATGATTATTGTCACTGTGCTGTGCATTTATATTTTATCTACCTTGTATTATCACTTAATGATCTTTCTGCTGTCTGAAAACCCTTGAGTGATTGTGTTTGGTTTTGGTTGTTGTTGTTTCCATTTACAGAGTATTGAAGCAGTTGCTAAGCAGGACATAATAAATCTATATTCTGACATAATAAATAGATAATGCATTGTAATTGGATTATTAGTAGACTGTCTCACTCAGCAGAAATTTGTGTAACGCTCAGAAAAAGTGCTGCAAATATTGGAAATAAGCAATAGAGTTAATTACAGATTTTGTTTACATGTATCCTCCTGAAAAAAAAAATATATACCCTCTCCTTAATTTCTTAGAAAAGTTTACAATAGACATTGTTTTTAAATGGCCACCTCTTCCCTGTTTGTAATGTATACAGTGTATGATGGAAAGCAGAAAATATCTAATATCTGATCTGAGCTCTAAGTACTGGGTTCTCTTAACCTGTCAGAAACAAAAACTTCCATCACCAGCACAAAAAGTATAGCATGGCCAATGCCAGCAACGTGTAGTAATTACTATTTTTCACTAGACAGTTATATAGATGCAGATTGATCATGCAGATGATCTCTGAGTTAAAGCAGAGAAGTCTTTTCAGATGTCCAGTCACATACAAGAGAGGGATTGGTCTTTATACACAAAGTAGCTGCAGAGCGAGGCCATGCAGAGAGCAAGGTACCCCCTTGCCCTCCATTCATGGAGCCTGCTTGAATGGCTCCATAAACTTATGTTTTAGAAACATCATCCAATTCAAAGTCTTCTTCTGTTCTTCTTCGTTTAAAAGGAGAATAACTCAAGAAAAAAATAAAGTATTCTAGCATCACTCATCAAAACCTTGTCCTGCAAGAATCTCAGGTTTCTATACCTTCTCAAGAGGGAAGAACTGTGTTAAATAGGATAAAAAGTTAATGAAATATTTTATTATAGTGTTTTACCATAGCAACTGGAAGTTAGAGCTGAGCATTATATAAATATTATTCCCCTCATCTCAATCAGTAAAGGAATTCGAGAAGGTGTATGGAGGGGGAAGAATCTCATTTTTATGCCTCTAAAATCAAATGTGAAAGAGGAAGAGAGATTAGGTTATAAAAATAGGGTACCGCACAACTTGCCTAATGGCCTGTAATCTTCAGGAAGTACAGCTGCAGCGAGCTTTTAAACAGGTGCTCTGATTATAGATCATGGCAAACATGTTTGACTTTGTAGTGCATTTAATATCTTATAAACAGATAGGCTAATTTGAGTAAGGCTAATGGATTAGCTCAAATGGTACACGTGGAAAAGGTCTGTGATTATGTCTCTGAGCATTAAAGCTTAAATACTAGGTTTTTGTGGCATTGAGTTCCCCAACCTGCGCATCCCAGAGCAGAGGCACAGGAGATGCCTGGAGGCTGCTGTAGGCACTTGCAGCACCAGCCTGGACAGCGCAGCAGGGATATGGAGCTGCCCTTGCATCCCACCACTGGCTTTTTTTTTTTTTTCATTCTGTATCTGTTAAGTCTGCAGGAGGAAAATGAGCTTACCAGCTTGAGGTCGTCTATCTGCTATCATTTAGATTTGCCTCCTATTCAGAAATCTATGATTTTTAATATTTTTAAGTGCAAATGTAACAAGTACTGATAGTCCAGCCGCCCATCTCTTTGGTATTTTTTGTGGTTCATTTTATCAGGGTACTACAAGACACAGAGCCAAGAACCCAATGCAATGAGTCATCCCCAGTAGCACTGGTCTTGTCTGGGACAGCAGCTCTTTGGGTTGGTAACACCTTGAACGCTGACCACAGGTCCTCAGAGTTGGGCATAGTACCTAGCTGCCCCAGTTTGGTGTTTTTTTTTTTTATTTAAAGGGGACAGAACAGAAGATATCGATGTTTTATTGGAAATGGTGCAGGTACTGTGGAAAACCAAACAGAAGCTGTAACCCCATGCAGGGCTACAGTGCCTGTCAATACCTGCTAGGGACACAGCAGTAGCCCTGGCATTTGTAAAGAACATGTTCCCAGATGCAGAAAGTCACCTCTTTTTAACAGATTTTTTTATTTACTGATTTATTTTTTTTTTCCCAGAAGGGTTCTGTATACCCTAAGTTAAATTAAACTCAATGGCAATGTTTTTTTCCTATGTGCTGTAGTTTATTGCATAGTCAGAAATAGTTAGATGACTCAGAAATTTTTGCAGGTTCTGGGATTCTTCTTCCAACAGCTGATATGTTGAAGTTTTAATATTTATGCTTCACTGATTTTTGACACCTGGAATATCATGAAGTGATGTGACCTTTTAAGATTTCTATTTTGTTTTTATTTGAATCACTGCTGTGCTTTCAAGCATCTGTTTGGTGACATACTATGTAGGAACACTTATTATTATACTGTTTATTTTAAGAACAATGCTATAATAAATAAGCCAGTGTTAGTTGAAATATGAAATATAAAAACAAAGTTGTTAAACTGGCATCTCAAATACAAGTTTTAGGGACGCATGTTAGATAGTGAATCCATTTCTTATTCCACCTTTTCCACAAAAGTAAAGAATTAGATTCTTTCATATATTAATACCACATGAGCCATTCTGATTCAAAAATAGTTCCAGCTCCTATGCTGTAACCCAAAAGAACAATGAGTATACCACATCTTCAAAGTGGCATTTCCCATTTAAGTAAGAGCATTGTAAGAAAAGGAGATTAACGCTCTCACACTGTAAAAATACAAAGGTTAAGACCAAAAGATTTAGAGCAAGCACGCATGGTGGCTTAAGCCAGAAAACATTTTCTAGTGCTAAATCCCAGAGTTGCACACTTCTCTCACCCCAGTCAAGTTTCTTGATCTCAAGATACCTACAAATTGATGTATTTATATATGTTTGTACATGTATATCTAAATGTCTCCAAAATCTCACAGGAAAGCAGCGGCAAAGTACCTACGATTCTAATGGACGAATGATTTAAGTCATACTCCTTCCTGCCAACCAGCTGCGGCATAATACTCAGGCCTGGTGCTGTATCATTTTATAACATATTGTATCACAAATATACTATTCAAGATCACTTTAGACTTTATGTGTGCTTCATTATGAGATCTTAAAAGCCTAAAACGTGATATAATGGAACATTTAGCTCAAAGATAAGGAGAGCAGCACGCTGCACTTTGCAGCCATTTGATATCCTGACAGGAAAGGGAACTGACATATGATAAAGAAATGAATAGCACTGGAAGTGAATTATTGCTAGCACAGATCCATTCATGCATTATTTAGCCGGTATCGCAACATGGTTCACTTCAGAATTGGCCAGGCCACCATTTTGCATTCTTTCAAATAGTCTTGTATCCTGTGTAAAGAACTGATGAGCAAATAAAACGAAAATATACATGCAAATGGTAGGCAGTGGTATGAAATAACAAACCCAAGGGCAAATGTGCACATACTGTCAATTCCCAAACCGTGAGGGAAATGAAGTATTCAAACATTGCAGTGATTCATAATGTATAAAGGGCAGATAATGTAAAGCACTTGTGATGATCCTCTACAGCACAGGATATAGAACCTCCCTGAGTTATGTTTTCCTTCTTTCAGGCAAAGTCCAAACCTGCTTGTGTTAAAGCACTTTATACTTAGTCATCCTCACTGTCAAGATGATACTGCTGTAGCATTCTCTTTGATGAGTAAACCAACTTGAGCACCTTGAACATTTCTATTAAATGTATTTTCTGTCTTCTATTGTTCCTGTAGCTGGAGAACTGTTTTCATCATATTAGCATCCATATGAAGCTGACTATTGATATATAAAGAGGAAATTCAAGAACATAAATCCAGGAAGCAATTCCTGGTGCAAAGAGATGCACAATCTCAGGTTTTCAGAGCTAGAATCAGAGAGGAAAAAAGCAAAACAAGTGTTTTTGTGTGTCATTTTCTGCCTTCTGACTTAGTTGCCCCTGCAGCCATCACGTTGCCAATGGCCCCACTCCTGAGAGTACAAATAAGTCAGTACCTCCACAATGGGAGTCAGCCCATCCCGGTGCTACCTGGGTGGAGAATTTACCTTCCAACATCACGCTTGAGATCCCATTTTATGGATCCACCTTTGCAAATATATTCATACTGTCGCTTTTCTTCCTCCTTTATTTGGTGCTTTTAATCTTGAGACATTCTGCATTAGCTTTTAAATTATTATTTCCAACGAGTTTGACACAAATTTTAATTCAATTATTTCCTATTTGCAGTATAATTTTTACAACAAAAATAAATTTTGTGACTTTATCCTTTCCTGCTTCACTTCAGATATGTAAATATGAAGTATGTTCAGCTAATGACTGTTCAAAAAACAGAATGTTAATAATAGAAAGCTCTTTTCTTGATTAATTTATCAAGCACGGAACTTTGCAAAGAATATCTTAGTTTTTGTAGTATTAATCTGAGTTGGTGCTGATAAAATGAGAACGTGTGAGGTTTCACAACAAGAACATAAATTCCAATTAACNGATGATAGACTCTCAGAAAGGAGGACTTAGAAAAGAGAATTCAAAACGTCCAGTGTTTTTGCAGTCCTACATTTGGTAGTTTCTTGTTCTCAGTTACTGCTGAACTCTTGAGTGAGAGTCTGCACCTGTGAAAAGGCAAAGGCCTTGACAAATAGCTTAGCCTGATTCAAAGCGAGGTTTGCCAGTAGCAGCAGGAGCTCAGTATCCTGTCTGTGTCACTTCACCTCTGCAGAGAAATCTCACTAGGGCTTATCCGATGAGTAGTTGCGATGGAGTCGATGTTAAATGCACACAAGGAAATGTTTCCACATCAGGAATAATGACCAAATTGTAGGCAAAGGAAAAGGATGCTACTGTCTACCAAAAGCAAAGAAACAAAAAACCTATATATATATTAGGCTGTAGCACATACTGTTTTAAAGCAATATGTGTAAGGAGGAGTGACCTTCCCCAACTGTTCTGAGTGCCAAGTGTAGAAAGTCTTCCGGGTTGATCTCTGCTTTGGATGTGACAGCCACAGCTCACTTCTATTATTTCTTACTGGATGGAGAATCTCAGTTCATGGGCAAAGAAGCAGAAGCTGGTTGAAATACCAATGAATTCTTTTGCTCTCAGATTAACTGCATTTCTACATCTTAAATGCAAGCATTGATCAGTGATCTTCACTGACAAAGCTGCAGTATTTTACTGCACCTTGTAACACGACACAGAAAGAAGAATACATATTTCACCCACTGTTTCTCTGCATTTTAATTTATCTCTATCTCCTGCAATTTTATTTCTGTAAACATACTACCTTTTTCTATAAAGTATTTTAGAAATGTGGAAAGTCAGATTAAAAAAGTGAAAAATGTTTATCTTGACTTCAATGGATTTTTAAAAAGACAGAAGATAATTTAGGAATTTATTAATGTCACCTGTTGCATTGTTCCAAAATGACTTTTGGATCTCAGAGAAGGAATTAGTTACGGGAAATTAAAGTTCATTAAATAATCTTGTTCACAAAGTAATCAGTAATCAGCAGTAATCCTTCAATTTAAAAATCTGTCTTCTTAATGGCCAATGCAGTGCTTGCTTCAGGTTAAGCGAGCACATGTTTCTGGTTTGTCTGTCACAGCAGAAGATGACAATATATTTGCAGTATGCTAACACTCCTTCTTATCTGCCTGCACTGCTCTACTTGGAGAAAATCACCAGAAGCTGCGATAAGCAGGTATCTGAACCTAGAGCTGACAGATGGTTGCCTTTTACAAGGTGAATCTTATTTCTTAAACTTTACAGCACAGAAATTTTACCTTGTGAAAAAGAAAATGATGTTTACGAAGATCTTTCTTGGCATTAGAAAGCCAGGTAGTCACATTGACCAAAGTCACCACTTCTGTGTGAATCATGAGAATGTTTCCACTTTACTGCAAAGCTTGTAAATCAGGAGCCAAATGTACCAGTAAAATAAAATAAACTCCTACACACACTTTCATCTTCTATCTTCTCTCTCCTCTTTTATAATCAATAGTTGCCTCTTAAGGGATTTGCCATCTTCTCTTTTTCCTTAGTCTGTGAATGTATACATGCGTGTATGTGTACATATGTGCAAGCAACCCATTACCAAGCAGCCGTGTAATGACTAGACTGCAATTGATTAAGAAGTACAAGTGTGCTACAGCAAACAGATCACAGAGTAAACTGAAGGGCTTGGTTTTCTTTCTGGACTTTTCTACTTAATCAGATGATAGAATCACAGCAGGAGCTGTGTTGTCTTTTTGTAGTGCACTGGTGTACCCATGGTAGCTATCTGTGCTCTAGCTATGGTGTGGGTATCAAAAGTCACCATGTTCATCTCCAGGAGCTATTCTGAGTTCTTCAAAAATTAATAAGAAGATACAGAGTGGTGGCATCTGTTCCAGCTCACCTTAACAAGGCTGAATATTCTGTAGAATGAAGGACAGCTGGAAATTTATGACTTTGAACTTGCAAAAGATGGAACGTCAGATCATTAAAATAGAAACTGTGAAAATCTGATCAAGTAATTGCAATAAAATAAAAAGCAATAAGCATATCAGAAATAATAAGTAATAAGGATATGAAAAAAAAATTAGGTATTATGAGTGACTACTGCATCAGCTCTTGAATAAGAATTACTGCTCATATTGCTGCTGTGAGCAAGATAAAAATAAAGAAATAGCTCTTTCCTTGTGGATGAAGGAATAGACAATAGAGAGCATAGAAGGGGAGAATAAAAGCACATCTCGGTAAAATGAATCCGCAATGACTATTTGCACGGGAGCGTTAGCATGGGGAGAAACTCGCACTGCTCAGCCGTCTATTTTATTTCTCCCCATACCCTGTAGTTCCTGTGGCTTGGATTTACACCAGCTGTGATAAGATGCAGCAGAAATCTTCATCTAGCTCTATTTTCTGATCAAGCAGCCCATTTACTCCAGCTGTGCGTTCTTTATCAGGATTTGGCCCTTTGTGTAAAGGTGAATGCTTCTTTGGCTGTGGTCCCAGTGGGGCGTTTGATAACTTTGTCAGAAAGAATCAAGAGAATGTAATATGACTGAACTAATAATAGGCTGTCAAGGAGACTTGAGTTACAGGAGCTGAAAGATAGTCTGAAATGCTTTGCTCTTCAGAGAAACCTGGACAAACTTTGTCTTAATTTGGCCTTCAGAACTTTGACATACGCCTTTGCTTGTCTGCAAACATCAACTCAAACGCAAGGATTTTATGGATAGTTAGTCCTCATGAGAGATTTCTGGCAGGCTGCTTTCCCTCAGGTCAGTTACATATGGCATAAGCAACTGCTTTTTCACTTCCATTGCTATATGAAAATTTGTATAGGCTGTACTAGAAAGTAATTTATCGTTAAAAACAAACTAACAATTATCGCTATTATAGAACACTGTTTTTCCATGTGTTTTTATCTATTTCTTTAATTTTAATTTATTTGTAGCAGTTCTTGAAACGTGTTTCAAATAGCAGATTCACCTACTTTAAAGTCAGTGGATATTTTTAAAGGAATGATCTATATTTTTACTTTACAGGTTGATATATAGTTAACAGGCAAATAGTACAGAGCTCACTGATCGATCCTCGTAGCCAACTCCAGCTTTTTACTTTGAAAAGGGTTTTGTAGGGGAAGTTCTTGGACGAAGCACACAAGAGAAATAAAATTTTCACATTGCTCCCCCCCCAGGCCTGCATTCCCACAAGGTCACAGACCCATGGCTCGGCTGCGCTCATTTCTGAAGCATGGTGTCACTTCACCTTTAAACAGCTCACCTTTTCACAGCGTTGGTTCTCTGCTATAGAAAGTACTTTTTCTCTCTTCATATCATGATTCAATTCAGCTGGAGAAGTTAGATGTGCGAAGGCATGACACAGATACATCTCCCATTTCTGCATTCAACACGGTAAACAAATGAGGATCAGGAACAACGTGCAGTACAAAGATTAAGCAATTGCATTTCTGTGCAGGCCTTTTTCCTTCTCACTTAAGGCAATAAATCATTTCAATTAGACATAATTAAAACTATTTGCATTTGAAATGTAAATTAAAAATTGAAGGGAGTGTTATCCAGTTTCCCCCTTCCACATTTGTCCCAGCTATCAGGAGGATACTGCATAACTATCTACTCTGGGCATAGATTAAGTAATAATTTACATTTTTTGTATATGACCTCTTCTTGTAATCAAACACTGGTTTATGGGCTTTTATCATCAGTTCCACAGTTATGCAATCTCTCCTAAGTTTCTGTCCAGATACCTCTGGGCTTTAAATCCTTTATTGGCTTTTATAAGTTCTCCTTTTCATCTAAAATTAATTAGAACACAGACTCTGTTGTCTTTTTGTTATTCCATTCAGTTTTCAGGGTGCTTTTTTCTCTACCTGAACAGTGATTCTGTGAAGCTTTAGTACACTGCCCTCCTGCCTACAAGTGTGAACTCAACAACAAGATACAGGCCAAAACCAGTATAAAAGAGAAAGAACGAAATCTTTTGTCTTCCACTGTACAAAAATATAAGATATTACAGCGCACAACAATGGACTGATTTAGATAATATAGCAGGTGTCATTAAACATGACTTGAATTCCTTTTACTAGCCCTCTTGTTGTCAAGTAAACCTTTCAAAACTTGTAAATAAGCAAGCCAAATGACAGCTTCAATTGGCATGCAGGGGGTTTGAGTTACTTAGTGCTGTAATTTTTTTCCTGATTTTCACTCTTCTAGTACATCAGCACTAACATTTGGAATAAACACATTGATTTGGTTGTATTGTCAGTGGGTCACTAATCAGAGAAATCATTGATTAGACAGTAATCTGACAATTAAGTCTGACACTGTCTCTGATGCGTTGGCAATGGGAGGCTGCATTTTTCTTTAAATTCAGACCTTGACCTTGTTGTTCTCATGTCTGGAGGCTGAAATCAGGATTCACATTAAGGACAGCACTCATCATTTGTTTTCTTCCCTTGGCTCTTTTGAGCTCAGGACTGATTGTCATGCTTCTCTTTTTTTTTTTTTTTTTTTTTTTNGCAGAGCGAGGCCATGCAGAGAGCAAGGTACCCCCTTGCCCTCCATTCATGGAGCCTGCTTGAATGGCTCCATAAACTTATGTTTTAGAAACATCATCCAATTCAAAGTCTTCTTCTGTTCTTCTTCGTTTAAAAGGAGAATAACTCAAGAAAAAAATAAAGTATTCTAGCATCACTCATCAAAACCTTGTCCTGCAAGAATCTCAGGTTTCTATACCTTCTCAAGAGGGAAGAACTGTGTTAAATAGGATAAAAAGTTAATGAAATATTTTATGATAGTGTTTTACCATAGCAACTGGAAGTTAGAGCTGAGCATTATATAAATATTATTCCCCTCATCTCAATCAGTAAAGGAATTCGAGAAGGTGTATGGAGGGGGAAGAATCTCATTTTTATGCCTCTAAAATCAAATGTGAAAGAGGAAGAGAGATTAGGTTATAAAAATAGGGTACCGCACAACTTGCCTAATGGCCTGTAATCTTCAGGAAGTACAGCTGCAGCGAGCTTTTAAACAGGTGCTCTGATTATAGAGCATGGCAAACATGTTCGACTTTGTAGTGCATTTAATATCTTATAAACAGATAGGCTAATTTGAGTAAGGCTAATGGATTAGCTCAAATGGTACACGTGGAAAAGGTCTGTGATTATGTCTCTGAGCATTAAAGCTTAAATACTAGGTTTTTGAGGCATTGAGTTCCCCAACCTGCGCATCCCAGAGCAGAGGCACAGGAGATGCCTGGAGGCTGCTGTAGGCACTTGCAGCACCAGCCTGGACAGCGCAGCAGGGATATGGAGCTGCCCTTGCATCCCACCACTGGCTTTTTTTTTTTTTTCATTCTGTATCTGTTAAGTCTGCAGGAGGAAAATGAGCTTACCAGCTTGAGGTCGTCTATCTGCTATCATTTAGATTTGCCTCCTATTCAGAAATCTATGATTTTTAATATTTTTAAGTGCAAATGTAACAAGTACTGATAGTCCAGCCGCCCATCTCTTTGGTATTTTTTGTGGTTCATTTTATCAGGGTACTACAAGACACAGAGCCAAGAACCCAATGCAATGAGTCATCCCCAGTAGCACTGGTCTTGTCTGGGACAGCAGCTCTTTGGGTTGGTAACACCTTGAACGCTGACCACAGGTCCTCAGAGTTGGGCATAGTAACTAGCTGCCCCAGTTTGGTTTTTTTTTTTTTATTTAAAGGGGACAGAACAGAAGATATCGATGTTTTATTGGAAATGGTGCAGGTACTGTGGAAAACCAAACAGAAGCTGTAACCCCATGCAGGGCTACAGTGCCTGTCAATACCTGCTAGGGACACAGCAGTAGCCCTGGCATTTGTAAAGAACATGTTCCCAGATGCAGAAAGTCACCTCTTTTTAACAGATTTTTTTATTTACTGATTTATTTTTTTTTTCCCAGAAGGGTTCTGTATACCCTAAGTTAAATTAAACTCAATGGCAATGTTTTTTTCCTATGTGCTGTAGTTTATTGCATAGTCAGAAATAGTTAGATGACTCAGAAATTTTTGCAGGTTCTGGGATTCTTCTTCCAACAGCTGATATGTTGAAGTTTTAATATTTATGCTTCACTGATTTTTGACACCTGGAATATCATGAAGTGATGTGACCTTTTAAGATTTCTATTTTGTTTTTATTTGAATCACTGCTGTGCTTTCAAGCATCTGTTTGGTGACATACTATGTAGGAACACTTATTATTAGACTGTTTATTTTAAGAACAATGCTATAATAAATAAGCCAGTGTTAGTTGAAATATGAAATATAAAAACAAAGTTGTTAAACTGGCAACTCAAATACAAGTTTTAGGGACGCATGTTAGATAGTGAATCCATTTCTTATTCCACCTTTTCCACAAAAGTAAAGAATTAGATTCTTTCATATATTAATACCACATGAGCCATTCTGATTCAAAAATAGTTCCAGCTCCTATGCTGTAACCCAAAAGAACAATGAGTATACCACATCTTCAAAGTGGCATTTCCCATTTAAGTAAGAGCATTGTAAGAAAAGGAGATTAACGCACTCACACTGTAAAAATACAAAGGTTAAGACCAAAAGATTTAGAGCAAGCACGCATGGTGGCTTAAGCCAGAAAACATTTTCTAGTGCTAAATCCCAGAGTTGCACACTTCTCTCACCCCAGTCAAGTTTCTTGATCTCAAGATACCTACAAATTGATGTATTTATATATGTTTGTACATGTATATCTAAATGTCTCCAAAATCTCACAGGAAAGCAGCGGCAAAGTACCTACGATTCTAATGGACGAATGATTTAAGTCATACTCCTTCCTGCCAACCAGCTGCGGCATAATACTCAGGCCTGGTGCTGTATCATTTTATAACATATTGTATCACAAATATACTATTCAAGATCACTTTAGACTTTATGTGTGCTTCATTATGAGATCTTAAAAGCCTAAAACGTGATATAATGGAACATTTAGCTCAAAGATAAGGAGAGCAGCACGCTGCACTTTGCAGCCATTTGATATCCTGACAGGAAAGGGAACTGACATATGATAAAGAAATGAATAGCACTGGAAGTGAATTATTGCTAGCACAGATCCATTCATGCATTATTTAGCCGGTATCGCAACATGGTTCACTTCAGAATTGGCCAGGCCACCATTTTGCATTCTTTCAAATAGACTTGTATCCTGTGTAAAGAACTGATGAGCAAATAAAACGAAAATATACATGCAAATGGTAGGCAGTGGTATGAAATAACAAACCCAAGGGCAAATGTGCACATACTGTCAATTCCCAAACCGTGAGGGAAATGAAGTATTCAAACATTGCAGTGATTCATAATGTATAAAGGGCAGATAATGTAAAGCACTTGTGATGATCCTCTACAGCACAGGATATAGAACCTCCCTGAGTTATGTTTTCCTTCTTTCAGGCAAAGTCCAAACCTGCTTGTGTTAAAGCACTTTATACTTAGTCATCCTCACTGTCAAGATGATACTGCTGTAGCATTCTCTTTGATGAGTAAACCAACTTGAGCACCTTGAACATTTCTATTAAATGTATTTTCTGTCTTCTATTGTTCCTGTAGCTGGAGAACTGTTTTCATCATATTAGCATCCATATGAAGCTGACTAATGATATATAAAGAGGAAATTCAAGAACATAAATCCAGGAAGCAATTCCTGGTGCAAAGAGATGCACAATCTCAGGTCTTCAGAGCTAGAATCAGAGAGGAAAAAAGCAAAACAAGTGTTTTTGTGTGTCATTTTCTGCCGTCTGACTTAGTTGCCCCTGCAGCCATCACGTTGCCAATGGCCCCACTCCTGAGAGTACAAATAAGTCAGTACCTCCACAATGGGAGTCAGCCCATCCCGGTGCTACCTGGGTGGAGAATTTACCTTCCAACATCACGCTTGAGATCCCATTTTATGGATCCACCTTTGCAAATATATTCATACTGTCGCTTTTCTTCCTCCTTTATTTGGTGCTTTTAATCTTGAGACATTCTGCATTAGCTTTTAAATTATTATTTCCAACGAGTTTGACACAAATTTTAATTCAATTATTTCCTATTTGCAGTATAATTTTTACAACAAAAATAAATTTTGTGACTTTATCCTTTCCTGCTTCACCTCAGATATGTAAATATGAAGTATGTTCAGCTAATGACTGTTCAAAAAACAGAATGTTAATAATAGAAAGCTCTTTTCTTGATTAATTTATCAAGCACGGAACTTTGCAAAGAATATCTTAGTTTTTGTAGTATTAATCTGAGTTGGTGCTGATAAAATGAGAACGTGTGAGGTTTCACAACAAGAACATAAATTCCAATTAACGACCAAACAGAAGAAAGAATTAATTTGCTAGACTATGTATGCCAAAAGAATGTTACAGTCGAAGTAATAAATATTATAAATATTTCTTACATTTTCATAGTCTCCACATGCCGGTAGCTTAAAAAAAAAAAAAAAAGAGAGAGAGAAAATCAATAATAAATTGCACACTTTAAAAACATTAATAAATATTACTGTTCCTTCTATAGCCCCTGTACAAGAGTCCAAAATAATAAATTATTAAGCTTGTTTCATTTTTCCATTTGGCCACCACCCAGAGGAAAGCGGGTGGAGATATTAAAAAGGATTGCTGGAGAATTTTTTTCGTTCGGTTACCTGTCTGTCCTTTCATTGTTTCCCTGATAGCACTATTATTTTCATTTTCATATACAGCACAGTTGTTTTCGTCCTATTAGAGTTTTGTAATTTATGGAATGTTGTGCTGGCAACAGAATGTGATTATGCACACTACAGTAACTCCTCTGGATAAATAAATGCAGTTAAAAACCATAGTACTCCTAGCTATAGGGTTTTACTCGGTGCAGAAATTGTATCTGTGAAATAATACACGTAATTAACTCCAGACCAATCTGCAGTTTGTGATATTCTTTAGGACACATGAGGGATAGAGAAAACAGATTGGAAACGAAGTGAAAAGAATGCTGAAATTTGACTGTATTGTACTGAAAAGGTTTCTTAGAGGAGAAAAAGGAAATTATACAGTTGAAAATGAGCATTAATGCTATTGCTTTGTTCAAAAACACTCTGAATGTAACTCCTTTTTAGTATGAAGAATGTAAAAAATCAGTAAGGCAGCTCATGTAAATGAGTATGGAAATTGAGTTTGTCCAAAATATCTGAAGTTTCATAAGAATCATGGATTTTTAAAGAGAAACAAATGGTGGTGATTTAAATGAAGTATTCTTATTTAAGTAAATTTACTTAAATTTTCCCAAACTTCTCAGCTCAGACACTGCAGGCAGAGAAGGACCGATTGCAGTCCTAGTCTGGAATTTCTGGACAGAAAAGGCACTCAACTCAAAGCAGACAATACAACTACCTTTACAGTGCTTTCCCCTTTTTCACCTGTACAGGGACTGTCTTGTCTGCAGTCACTGCACTGGACATTCATCTGAATTATAAATTTGAAAATTAAGAATTAATTAATGTGATTTTCTCCTCCTTATTTTCTGGCACCTTCCCTTCTCTAGGAAGGAAGATGGTGGGTAGTAAAATGATTAGCAAAAAGAGCCTCTCTTTATTCCTGTGGTAATTATCTTAAATGTCTAGGTGGCAATCTGGTAGAAAAGAGGTGTACGTTATATCATTTGAATTATTCATCCATTCTGGTGGAACTTGTTGCAGCAGGAAAGAATCTTTAGCTTTAAGGGTTAAACAGGAACCTGTTTCGCTGACACTTTAGCTGCTGAATGATACTAATGGAAAAAAAATTGTTTAAGCCATTCCTGCTGCAGTAACTGGTCATAGTGTTTTAGGTCGCCTTTTTTCTTCAACATAATAGAGTAGACTTTCATGTTCATATTCCACCATGACAGAAAATCTTTTTCTATGCTACATCCCATTTGTTTTCATACTAACATTACTGAGTTAAAATAATAATAATGATGATGATGAAATGAAACCTGAAGTTTCAAAGAGGATTTTTCAGAACATAAGTGCTATGTTGGATATCTGAATCTGTGAAGAGATGGTTAATATGGCTCTTTACAACAAAGATTGTGCTTAAAGGTCATTCATGACAGGGGCTTTGAGAGCATCTGTTGCTAGGAACACACAGGCTGAATCTCATTATTGAAAACTATTTGAGTGACAATCATCACTATGTTTCAGTATTCATTATCTTTTCTTCTTGGCAAGAGATCTGTACCCTCTTTCCATCATTTCTGCTACCCAACAAATATGTCAGACATTTTTCATTTTGACAAATGTGACCTCAAAAATCACCTATTTCAGGTTTTATTTTGTCTCTGTTTTACGCTGCAAAGTAGAAATATTTGTTTTCTTGAAGCAGATGATTGAGGAGACATAACCCCATAGATACTTTAGTCACTGAGCATGATATAGGAGTGAATAGAGTCAAAACAGTGCAACTATCTGGTTCACGTAAATGAAGGTCTTAATGTTTCCTCAATGACTATAAAAACCAGTAGCTTTCTATTATTCGTATTTGAATCTTTACTTGAAGTTTACTTCCCGTGGTTTGGAGTACAGAATGGAAATACTTGAAAATAGTGGTTGTGGGGTGGAAAGCTGTAACAGCCCTTTCAAAGGCTACATTATTTTCATTTGCAGGGAGAAGGAATTTATTATCTTTACAGTCTGATTGAAGAGACAAGATTTTCTGAAGGAAAAAAAATAGGGATCAGGGATTATTGGCAGGCAAAACATGCAGTATCATCAAAATGCATTCTTACTGGTTTGAAAGATTTTGCTAGTTCTGCTACTATTTCTCTTGTAAAAATGTCAGATATGTCATCCATTCATCTAAAAATGAAAACACCTTTGCTGGTTAAAAATGCTCTCTGAGTCCAATGTGAAAACATAAGTGTCAATCAATTCTACTTGAATTAGTGGGGAAACATTTAAATCTTGGAACTGCTGTATGGAATACTCATCTGGACATGGGAAAAAGCTGTGTTTGTGAAATCCTTTCTGCAAAGCCACTTACCTGTAAAGCTGACCTCGCGGAGTGTTTTGTAATATCTGAACACCATCCAACAATATGAACTGTAGCAGCTTTGTGTTTCCTTCTGCAATAACCTAGATTAGTGTCAACATCACTGACCTTCCCTGCATTTCCCTGCTGGACACCGTAGCCTGAAGGACTTGGCGAAGAGCTTTTGTTGAACATTCGACCTTGCTTGCACTATTTCCAGAGCTGTGTTGTACTGCACATTGCCATCCCTCCAGTGAAAATCCTAAAGGAAAAAAAGGATAATGAGTAAAGAACTGTAGAACTACAGTCCGTCAAGGTGTGGCAACAACACTGGTGTTCAGCCCAGATGTCTGATCAGGTTGTCTTTTGAGCGTGCTGGCCAGCAAACAGCAAAAAGTAGCTTTATATTCCTACTTTCCTCTTTGCAGAGGCTCTTTGTGTTCACGTGAAGGTGCCCAAACAAACTTATCCAGAGCAGAGGAACAACACTGCACTGCATGGCCAATAGAAATGCAGGAATCTGCAAGCAGGATTTTCAGAATTTGTCTCATTTTGCAGCCCTCTTGGAATACAAAAACACAAAGAGTTTTGAATCATAGCAAACCACAACAATCCCCTGAAATGCAATACACATTTAAATTCTAGTGTCTTACAATCTAGTTTACAGTGTGACTCACAGCTACAAGGAAACACATGAGTATACCTCAAAACAGATTGCCAACAGACTACACAAATCCTATTTGACACTTGCATGTCTGTCATATTTTGTTTTGTGTACCAATACAGAGATGACATTTAATAACTTATATATGCAGCAGCTGAAATGGAAATACTAGTTTCTAAGTGCTAACATACAAGCAGTGTTTGTAGCTTGTACATTCTGTCATTTGTTATAGAAACTCAGAACAGTATAACAAATACATATTTTTTCTCCTCAGGGCACTTAAGCTATGCTTTAACATAAAGCACTTTTGAAAAAATTCAGGATAAGGATCTAGTGAGGTCAGTAATACTGTATACTTATCTATTCATCTACCAACTTGACCGTGTAATACACACTACAAAACTTTGTTACTAAATTTAGTTTACTTTCCTAGCGCATTGTCTCTACACATCACTGAAAATGTCATTTATTGATTTCTACTGATAACAGCAGCAAACACAGATTTTCTATTTTGTATATTACATTTGTATATTGGAACAGGATAGCCATTTAAGTTATTTACTTTCCAGTATATAACACTTATGTGGATGAGGGAAAAACATGACAACTCAAAAAATAAATGCATAACTGTACAAAAATAACTTCTTAAGTGCATATTCCCCAATGTTTTCCTACGTATGTCATCCTTCATCTCGTTGTTAAGCGGATATATAATACAATAAGATCTGAAAAGCAGCTGCTTTATTCCTCTTTTTATAATAGTAAATGAAGACAAGATGCTTAACAGCAACAAGTTTGATCCTTGGTCCTCTATAAACGTTTCTTATTTGCTCTGACACTGTGTTTCAGGTCAGCTGAGATTAAATAGTATTGAAGCAGCTCTAGCAGTTGTCATAAAATAGCTTTCATTTGCCAGCAGTCACTAAAGTGATCATCTATTACCGGAAGTCTTATTATGCTATGCTTAGGAGATATCTAACAGTTGAAACAAAGTAGTTGGCAAATATTAAAACTATATTCTGGGGAACTGACACATGCACACTATTTTCCCAGTTCTGTATTATTCTTTTCAGCACTGTTATTGTACATTCTCTGAGCTGGTCACTTAGATTTCTCAATGCTTAGGATTGACCATTAGGCCTAGACTTTCAATAGAACTTGGTGTATATAGAGTCCTGGTGAAAATGCAGTTATTATTCAGTTATGATACTTCACATCTGCCAAGAGCAAGATTTACAGGAGTATCTCTATCTGTTGAAGAGGAAAAGCTAACAAACTATCTTCAGAGAGTGATTATTTTACCTATTTGCATTCTATGTAGTTATCTGATTATCTAAAGTTACTATGGAATGATTACTAAAAGTAATGCTTTGCAGCAAATGTAATCTGATTGCATGTTTATTTATGTCATATTTATGAAGGGGGTAACGGTGTCAAAGCTGCTTACAGCCTACGGCTCTCACAGTGCTGTGTACTTGGCTTACTCCAACTATATATAATTTATTTCAGTTTGCAGAAACCATCAATATTTGCTTCCATATTCAATAATGTTTTTGTGCCGCTCATATACACATCCTCCCATTGTCACTGTTCAGTAATATCTTCCATTGAATACCATCTGATTTAAAATGTAAATACTTTCAACTGGCTTCAGTTTCTCCTGGTTTCTAAGTGAGTAATGTAGCATAGAAAGTGAAAATAATTTCTGGGAAAGCAAAACAAACAAAACAACAACAAAAAATTATCATCATTCATTCAAAATTCAAATACATATATTTTGGTTGCCATTTTTTCTACTTCAAACTGCATAAATCAGAAAGTTTTGAGTTGCAATATTGTTCACCTGAGACCCACAAAGTCATGAGAGCTGTGGATATTTTATTTCAGAACTGTTTTTCATGAGATCCCACAGGCTGATAGTGAGGCAACAATCACATAAACCAGTGGAAGCTGTTCTAAAACACATACAGGAAAACAGAGTAGATAGCAAATAAGTGGATTGCTTTGGTACTGAGATTTGCTGTAGAGGCAGGCTGGTAGAATCAGAATCCAAGCAGGAATAGGACAAATCCATGAGTTCAGCTTCATAAATGTACTCTGCAATATACCAGGTACAACTGTTTTTCTGTGGAATTACAAGGGGAATGAACTGCAGAGAGCAGCTAGGCATGCACACTCTTCACGACGAGAGGAAAGATGCAATTATTTGTGGCGAGTTACTACAAAACCATATCAGAATAAAAGCAGATGATTCTTGCAGAAGTGCGGATCGCTCCTTCTTTGTAGACCTGGCACAGCACCAGGTGTGCAGGAGATACCTCTCACCACTTCTCGATTCTCTCAGTTCTGGTGGAGAAGCCTCCTCTCACGAGATGGGGAATTGTGTGAGAAACATATGTAGACGTTTTAGTCAAGCACTGCAGCAAAATTTCTAGAATTAGATTTCATTTTGCAATATTTAATATTATCTTCTGCTTGTACACAGCATATTTCTGACAAACATTCCCTGGGTAGGAGTTTGACATATGCTTAAAGCTCGCAAAATAAGTTTTGCATCTGATTTTAGTGCTACAATGATATTTCAGCAACATTCCTGAAAAATGATTTCAGTTCAGCCTTTAAGCAAATCTTTGCCCCTGAGTACATTCTTCCTATAGCTGCCTTTACTTGTTTTTCTTATTACACACAATTTGGTACCTTTCAGTTCTTACGTCAAGTTGAACACTGAGATACAGAGTTGTTAAAGATAAGCTATTTCTCACTGATACTGACATATGAGAAGACAGACTTTTGCCAGATTATTCTTGGGAATAAGTTTGAGTGACTGTTCTCTATGAAGGTATGGGGTTTTGAATCTCAAACATTATAACAAAGGGTTGTTTGGAAAATGCCTTAATTTTAACTGCCTGGCGCAGAGAGAAATCATAGTACTGGTTATAAAAACAGCAAATACGATACCTTAGTTTTCATAAAAATAATCCATGTGAGAGAGCCAAGACAATTACACCTTTTGTCGTTCATTTGTGACTGCAGCTACATGTTAAAATATGAAATATTAATGAGCCATAATAGTTGCATTTCACATTTTGCCTAGATTTTTTTTGCCTTTTCATTCTAATTTATATAAATACCTGTGAAATACATAGTAAATAAATCTTCAACAAACAGAATTACCTTACTTTAAATGATTACTCTAATTTGTATATGTTCTACTTTTTTTCTGCAAAACATACCTTTGTTGAACAGTCACAGATATAAAAACAATAAAAATATATGAATTGGCCTAGAAAACATAACGTAGCTGGTTTCATACAGAAAAGAGTAGAGCATTCTTTTGTTACTTAGCACACGAGGATGATAGGCTCTCAGAAAGGAGGACTTAGAAAAGAGAATTCAAAACGTCCAGTGTTTTTGCAGTCCTATATTTGGTAGTTTCTTGTTCTCAGTTACTGCTGAACTCTTGGGTGTGAGTCTGCACTTGTGAAAAGGCAAAGGCCTTGAGGAATAGCTTAGCCTGATTCAAGGCGAGGTTTGCCAGTAGCAGCAGGAGCTCAGTATCCTGTCTGTGTCACTTCACCTCTGCAGAGAAATCCCACTAGGGCTTATCCGATGAGTAGTTGTGATGGAGTCGATGTTAAATGCACACAAGGAAATGTTTCCACATCAGGAATAATGACCAAATTGTAGGCAAAGGAAAAGGATGCTACTGTCTACCAAAAGCAAAGAAACAATAAACTTATGCATATTAGCCTGTAGCACATACTGTTTTAAAGCAATATGTGTAAGGAGGAGTGACCTTCCCCAACTGTTCTGAGTGCCAAGTGTAGAAAGTCTTCCGGGTTGATCTCTGCTTTGGATGTGACAGCCACAGCTCACTTCTATTATTTCTTACTGGATGGAGAACCTCAGTTCATGGGCAAAGAAGCAGAAGCTGGTTGAAATACCAATGAATTCTTTTGCTCTCAGATTAACTGCATTTCTACATCTTAAATGCAAGCATTGATCAGTGATCTTCACTGACAAAGCTGCAGTATTTAACTGCACCTTGTAACACGACACAGAAAGAAGAATACATATTTCACCCACTGTTTCTCTGCATTTTAATTTATCTCTATCTCCTGCAATTTTATTTCTGTAAACATACTACCTTTTTCTATAAAGTATTTTAGAAATGTGGAAAGTCAGATTAAAAAAGTGAAAAATGTTTATCTTGACTTCAATGGATTTTTAAAAAGACAGAAGATAATTTAGGAATTTATTAATGTCACCTGTTGCATTGTTCCAAAATGACTTTTGGATCTCAGAGAAGGAATTAGTTACGGGAAATTAAAGTTCATTAAATAATCTTGTTCACAAAGTAATCAGTAATCAGCAGTAATCCTTCAATTTAAAAATCTGTCTTCTTAATGGCCAATGCAGTGCTTGCTTCAGGTTAAGCGAGCACATGTTTCTGGTTTGTCTGTCACAGCAGAAGATGACAATATATTTGCAGTATGCTAACACTCCTTCTTATCTGCCTGCACTGCTCTACTTGGAGAAAATCACCAGAAGCTGCGATAAGCAGGTATCTGAACCTAGAGCTGACAGATGGTTGCCTTTTACAAGGTGAATCTTATTTCTTAAACTTTACAGCACAGAAATTTTACCTTGTGAAAAAGAAAATGATGTTTACGAAGATCTTTCTTGGCATTAGAAAGCCAGGTAGTCACACTGACCAAAGACACCACTTCTGTGTGAATCATGAGAATGTTTCCACTTTACTGCAAAGCTTGTAAATCAGGAGCCAAATGTACCAGTAAAATAAAATAAACTCCTACACACACTTTCATCTTCTATCTTCTCTCTCCTCTTTTATAATCAATAGTTGCCTCTTAAGGGATTTGCCATCTTCTCTTTTTCCTTAGTCTGTGAATGTATACATGCGTGTATGTGTACATATGTGCAAGCAACCCATTACCAAGCAGCCGTGTAATGACTAGACTGCAATTGATTAAGAAGTACAAGTGTGCTACAGCAAACAGATCACAGAGTAAACTGAAGGGCTTGGTTTTCTTTCTGGACTTTTCTACTTAATCAGATGATAGAATCACAGCAGGAGCTGTGTTGTCTTTTTGTAGTGCACTGGTGTACCCATGGTAGCTATCTGTGCTCTAGCTATGGTGTGGGTATCAAAAGTCACCATGTTCATCTCCAGGAGCTATTCTGAGTTCTTCAAAAATTAATAAGAAGATACAGAGTGG